>ML435105.1:69636-106518 GCA_005239525.1 Nicotiana knightiana | reverse complement strand
ATTTGATATATATATATATATATATATATATATATATATATATATATAGGAACTATGTGAAGAGTTTATTTGACTCACAATTCTTTATAGTAACCATATTTAAAGAATATTTTAAATAATATTCTTGCGTCATTATCTTTTGGAATCATACTAATGGAGTGTATGTTTACTAGCATATATATAGATGAACAAATTATATTTGGCATCACGTGTATATCGGGGTTGTAGGCAGGCTTTGTTATAATGGTAAGTAATCTTTCTGATAAATATTGTAAAAATGATTTAATCCACATTAATTATAAAAAAATGTTTACTTTAGTCTAGTGTATATATATATAACGTAAATCCAAAAATAAAAATTAAGAAAAGGAGAGAGTATAATTCTAGCTAGTAGTGCTAGTTTATATGTAAAAAAATTACCGAGCCAGCATGACAAGTGGGTTTGGACTTAAAGCTGCGAGAAGACTCGTCAAGGGAATAATTAGGCCATGTCATCAATGTGGTATCATTGTCCACACTTTCGCAAGTTTTAAGTTGAGCATGTTCATCAATCATATTCTTACTAGATTCTCCTAATGATATTAATCTTGCACTAGTCCCATATAATTGAGGGTCAGAATCTGATCTCATCCTCTTTTTCACCACTCCTCCTCCTATTGTTTCTTTCTTGATCTTTGACTGACTTTCTTCATTTCCCATTAAATTATGATCTTGATTGTGGCAGGTGGCTTGATGCACAATGGACTCTAATGTGTCACTGGCTCTTTCCCATCTGTGTTCACTGGGGATGCTGCTTCCAAGTCTATGCATAGCTAGTTGCCCATTTTCCCATGTTAGCTCTGCAACTTCACACTTGGACCTGAAAATTTTAATGCATAGAAAAGAAATAAAAGGAAGAAACTTAGATAAGCATGAATATAAGGAGGCTGCTGTTGCTTGAATTAAGACTTAGCTTGCAGACTGAAAAATTACATAGAAGCATCAAGCATGGCAATCCAAAACGCTTTTAAGACAATATATCACTACAAGAAACAAGGTTTTCAAAAGGTCGCCACAAGAATCTCTTTTGTGGCGACTTTTTGGCATTTATAGTGGCGACTAAAGGCCTGATTTCTTATAATGTATTGTTGAGAAGGACTGAAGGCAATGGGATGGCAGCAGCAGAGAATTGTTTGCAATTTGTGGCCGCGGTCTTCTGGTTTTTCCGATTTAATGAGCTTGTAGTTTTGGTACAGTACTGAACAGAGATATTAAAATAAAAATGTTACAAGTATAAGAGCCATTACATGTGGACAAGATGATTCTGAGTCTGCTGGTTATGCACGTGTGGGTATGTGTTCTCCTCTTCTGGTAATTCTACTGTTTGTTCTTGTCTTTCTTGCCAATTATGACTCATTCTGATGCCTTTGACAGAGAGTCTACCCTCTTCTCAGCTCTAGCAAATTTATTGGAGTCAGATATTGAGTTGGCCTCCTCTCTTTTATACTAAATGTATTTCACTGTCTTTCTGGTCCCCTATATATACAGAGTACGTTTGTCTTAATCAGCTGACTATATACTGTATACACACCATGTATACTGTAGCAAGTAAAGCCTGGATTTCCAAATGGATAAGTTTTGGCTTCTTCTCCTCTCTACTGTTCCTATCTATCTATCTGTATATCTGGATAGTAACTTGTGGATTACCCGGTGTATCTTCTTATACACTAACGGATCGTTCGGTACGAGGTATAAAAAGATATATTGAGCTGTAAAGAGCGGTAAAATTTGGAACCCTTCTCTTCTTACCTTCCAATAAAGATATTTCCACTTAGATGGGGTTAAAAGCATTCAATTTGTCGCGATCTATATCTGGACTTTGGTTGCTCTAACTAGTGATCATTCAGCAACTATTCAAATATGTCCCACCTCATAAGTGGAGGTTATCTCTTGTCACTCTCATCCCTGATTTTGTCTAAACATTATACATAGTTCTAATTAAGCACCCTTAAATTTAAATTGGAATCCTTAGTGATCTCAAAGTCAATGTAAATGTGTGCTAGATTTATAAGTTAATGTGGTTAGTAGTAATTAACTTTTTTATAACTTAAGAACTTTACTCCACCTTTTTTTCCTCCACCTTAGTAGTTGCATATTGAGTACTACCACTATAGGATATCACGAAACAGAAATTATGCTGCTTTAAGTGAACCAAGAATTCTCATAATCAATACCCTCTTTCATTTCTTGTTACCTTTTGTAAATCTAATACTAATATACTGGGCAGGGGTTAGAGGCGTATCTAAGTTTTAGGGTATGGGCGGGGCAGATCCACCCCTTTAAGAAGGTTCGCTAAGATGATAAATTTTTTATATAAATATATTGAATTTTTTAAAATTAGGTTAAATATTTGATCCTGCCACCCGCAGTCGTAAACTAGACAAAGGTACCATGACTGGTAGACTTTTTGAAAGCTTTTCTCGTGTGTAAAATTCAAGTTGGAATTTATCTAGAACCTTGTCCGACATTCCCTTTTCTTTGTGCTTTTTATTTCCTTTTGTCCCAGCCATTTTTCTTTTCGGCTGCCTCCCAATTTTCTATTTGTCGTTTATTTTTTTTTTTCTCTATTTTATCATTTTATATATGTTCTCTAGCAAAAACACTCAAAAAAGATGCTCTAAAACTTTAAAATTATATAAAATAAGCATTCCTCTTAATATTAAAGTTATGAGTTTACTTCTTTTAAATCCGAAAAACTTGGGTCTTAATGGGAATTTTGGATTGAGATCATTTTTTTTTTATTATATCATAAAAATTTGTGTTATTATATGCTTCTTAAATATAATTTAATTTCTTTACTATTAGATTATGATGAAAATTTCGTAAACATTGCTTAAAAAATATGAGATTTATGATTTTAATTTTTTGGAACTTGTAGTTTATTTTATTTTATACTTATAGGGAATAATTTACTTATTGAAGATATTTTTTAAAAATTTTCTTATTCTGATCGATATAATTCTCTTATTGAAGATGTTATCTTACTTGTGTAAATTTATTTTTAGTAACCAAAAAAGATATAATTTCCTAGTGAAAACATTGATTTTACTTTTGTTATAATAAAGGCGTTATTCCTTATTTAAAATGCTAATTACGGTTATTTTTTGATATATGAGATGTAAGTTAACATCCGAATAAACGTTCGTAATAAATTCTGTATTAGTCACTACAAGTGTCACGACCCCAAAACTACCCAACTGTGATGACGCCTATCGCAATACTAGGCCAGCCAATATTTATACTTAAGACATAAAATGATCTTTAGTTCGAATCATCACTGACACGATATCTCATTAGCAAGTCGTAAGCACTTTTCAAACAAAAGATGATGAGTCCAATATCTAAACACAGCCCAAAAATCCCGGAGTCACTGGGTCACGAGCATCTAAAGAAAATACATAAGTCTGACAATATCTCTAATACAAATAAGTCTAGGGAATGCAACTACTACAGCAGTAAGAAGGAGAAAGCAGGGATGCGGACGCGTGCAGCTACCTTGCAAAAATCTCCGAGAGTCCCTGGATAGATAATCAGCTCACTCCGCCCTAGCACTTGGATCTGCACAAGGTGCAGAGAGTAATGTGAGTACGCCAACTCAGTAGTAATGAGATAAATAAAGTCTGAGAAATACGAAACACATAAATACAAATCATAAATCCACAGCAGTTACAGTTCCTCTTTCAAAATTATAGGTACGACAATTCATAATGCTTAAAAACCGATTTTTGAGTAAAAATCCTTTGAAATTTGTAGTTTTCAATGGTTTCCATAGAAATTCAAGAAGAATTTAGTGCAAAAAAATCAGAAATCGTCAATAGCCTCTCGGGCCAAAACATATTTCATAAACTGCCCCTTAGGCGTAATATCACTCGGAAACAATCACTCAACATGCCTCACAGTCACTCAGAATCAGCCCCTCGGGAAACCTCACGGTCACTCATGCCTCCCAATAACTCGTCACTCGTCACTCGGTACTCGCACTCAATATGTACATGCGCTCACTAGGGGTGTACAGACTCCGGAGGGGCTCCTACAGTCCAAGCGTTATAACAAGCCACCTCGTGGCATAATCACTCAGGCTCTCGGCCTCTCATATATCATAAACAATGTAACATGCTGCGGCGCGCAGCCCGATCCCATAATATCCTCACAACATAGGCCCTCGGCATCACTCAGTCAGAAATCTCTCAAAAAGCCACTCGGGCGACCAATAAAAACAGGGAAGTCGTCCCAAAATATCTTTTATATGCATCAAAATGGAGTAATGAAACTCAATTAAATAGTAATCAGGTAAAATCATGACTGAGTGCAACTTCCAAATCAAAACAGTGAGGAAATAGTAGTAAAAACCCTCCTAGGGGTCCAAACACTTGGCACGAGGCCCAAGTACGGCATTCAGCCCAAAACAGAGTAATAATCTTTGAAACATGAAATATCATATGATTTATAATCGAATACGCAACTTAATAGTTGCTACGGGACGGACCAAGTCACAATCCCCCAATAGTGTACGTCACACACTCGTCATCTAGAATGCGAGCCACTCCAAAATAGTGATATAGTGCGACTCCGGGGTTTCATACCCTCAGGACAAGATTTACAATCATTACTTACCTCAAATCGGCCAAAATCCTAACCTGCGATGCTTTTACCTCTAGACTCAGCCTCCGATTGCTCCGAATCTAATCAAACCAGACATATATCATCAATATATGATAAAGGAATAAAGCCCACTCGAAAATAGTCAAATTACATCAAAAATCCCGAAATTGGTCAAACCCGACCCATGGGCCCACGTCTCGAAATTCGATAAAAAATACAAAACTAGAATCCTTATTCACTCGCGAGTCTACCCATATCAAATTCGTCGAAATCCGACATCAAATGACCATCCAAATCCCCAAAATCAACTCTCCAATTCTCTTCCATTTTCCCCCAATTTTCACCCAAAATTCCCAAATTAAATGATAAAAATCAAGACATAATCATGAAATTAAACCAAATTTGAGTGAAGAACATTTACCCCAATCACTCTACTAAAATCCCCTTCAAAATCTCCTTCTCCCGAGCTCTCTATTGAAATTTGGAATTTTAGACTAAACCCTCAATTTTTGAACTTAAACATTCTGCCGAGATATTTACTTCATCGCGAACGCAGTAGCTCCCTTGCGTTCGCGAAGCACAAGCCTACTCAGGCCAAAATTCTCTTCTTCACAAACACGAAGATCACTCAGCTCGACCCTACGTGAACGCGGAACACCCCTCGCGAACGAGTAGGCGTAGTTGCCTGAAGCTCCACATGACCGTTGACTCTACGCAAACGCAATGCCCAGGTCGCAAACGCGTAGCCTAAAACTCATGAACCTTCGCGAATACGGGACCTACATCGCGAATGTGAAGAACAACCCAGCTTCCTCACTCAACATTCCTTCGCGAACGCGAGAGCCCTCTCGTGAACGCGAAGAAGGATTTTTCTGCAACAAAACACCAAAAATTCTGCCAACTTTCAAAATCAAGAATTGGTCCGTTAACCACCTGAAACTCACTCAAGGCCCTCGGGACCTCAACCAAACATGTCAACACATCCCTTAACATCATTCAAACTTAGTCGAGCCTTCGAATCACTCAAACCAACGCCAAAACATCAAATCAACCTCGGATTCAATCCTAAGAACTTAGTAACTTCCAAATTTCGCCAACGATGCCGAAACCATCTAAACCACGTCCGAATGACCTGAAAATTTTCACACACATCCAAAATGACACTACGAACTTGTTCCAACTTCCGGAATTTCATTCCAAACCCGATAGCTAATTTTTCACTGCCGACCGAAAATCGCCAAAAAATCAATTTCGCCAATTCAAACATAATTCTACTCCGGACCTCCGAACAACATTCCGAACACACTCCTAAGTTTCAAATCACCTAACGAAGCTATCGGAGCCATCAAAACCACATTTCGAGATCATTTACCTAATAGTCAACTTCTGATTGACTTTTCTAACCATAAAGCCAACTTAAGAGACTAAGTGTCACATTTCTCACCACGACCACTCCGAACCCGAACCCGAACCAACATACCTCGCACAACATAATTGAGCTAAGCAACACATGATAAAGCAAAAACAGGGGAAAAAGGCTAATCTCACGGAACAATCGACTGGATCGTTACAACAAGATATACGTTAAAGGAAATTATGGCACTGGCCATCTTCAAATTCTAGATCCGCCTCTAGATATGGGTTCACATGAACCTATATTCCTCTCCCTAAACCATGTATAATGATGTTATATTTCTTGAAAATTACTTAATTATATGTGCGTGAACCCATGCTCAAAGACTCCTATGGTGCAATAATTATTGGGTGCACCTCTACGGGTGAAATTGGTGGTTCAAATCCCACTCCGGATGGATCTTGTTTTCGGGACGAAGTATAGATATATACGTGAAAATCACTAAAATTTTTAAAAATAATACTATAATTTTGAAATTATAATTTCAAAAGTGTAGTGGGCACATGGTAGATACTAAAGTTAAACTCGTCAAATATAAATTCAAAATCTGCATCTTCACAATAGTGCACCCATCCTCTTGAAATCCTGAATCCGCCTCTGGTAGGGGTCCTCGTAAAATCCCCAACCACCACAAGACGGATTAACTCTCATACAAAAATATGTGATAACAGGGATTTTAAAACATCAGTGTAGTGCAGGGTTCCTTCTCTTTTTTCGTTTACATATTTTGAATGCAACTAATAGATAAAGAATCCAAGGACTGTTGTCTATGTCTTAGCATTTATCATCTCAAGAGACAAAGATGCATAAGTCCTGTGTCAAACATTTTCTAGCTTAGGCAAAGGGACAACAGGTTTTCTCTAAGTTGGTATTGTTTTGTTGTGAATCAAACATGTCCAATACTTCCGCAACACCTTGTCATCACGTGGAAGATTGGGGGTGAGAAATGAATAGATATCATTTATGTTATACTGCCTAGGAGGCCCCATGCTGAGGCATAGCCAGGATTTGATATGTATGAGCTCGGAATTTTAATCCATTTATATTACTGGATACTAATTATAATTGATAATTTGTACATATTAAATGAATTTTCTAAGATAAAAATAGGGTTTAAATCAAAGCTATTGGATTCGGCCGAGCCCGGAAAGACTCTACCTCTGCACCAGATTTGTCGATTTTGATTTCAGCTATGCACACTGAGAGTGTAGAAAGTCTTTAAAACTATTTGTACAGTTTAACATGAGACAATAGGTTAATAATCAAGTTATCAATAATGTTCATTATAGAGATTTATCGATAATTACCTTATAAGTGATATGAATATATAAATATCTTTTACATCGTCAACATTGCATGAAACTTAAACTCTTGTAAATTATGCCACCGGTTCAGAAGACATATCAGGTCACAGTTGATTCTGGATAGACATATTTGAATGTTCTTTGCTACAATAACAAACATTTCAACGTATATTGCACTCAATTGTAAGTGTTTATATATGGTCTCATGAAAGGAGTCAGGTGGGCACCAATAATCAATTCAATTTCAGAAGTGGATTTACCTATACCTGTATCAGAAATAATTTTTTAGTATTTCTTGTTTCCATCTGATTCTAATTAATTGATGTTTCAGATATTGATATAAAAAATAAGAAAACTTTAAGTCCCAAACTTGGATATTGGAAATGGAATGTCCATCAATAACTAAATAGAGACATGAGTTCACAATCTGTTGAACCATTCAAACTTTGTGGAAATAGATTATTTCTCTTCATGATTGAGATAGAAAAAGGTGTGTGACGCGTTTCTACAGGTGACCAGGGTTGATCTTAGGAACCAGCCTCTCCCTCACCTTCCCCCCGAATGAGCCCGTAACACCCCCAACTTTAGACAAAGTACCACATCGGCAAAACACAAGAGAGATGCTGGGTATATAATTTAACAAGCCTTAGACCTTAGTGACGCATTTTAAACCAGTGAGACTCAGGCCCGGAGCGGAAAATATCACTAACAGGTTGGGCTGTTACAGATGGTATTAGAGCCACTCTTATCTCAGCCTTGCCGATGATGGTCACAGTTCAGCTGAGTTTAGGCAGCCTTATACCCTAGTTACGCGTTTTAAATCCGTCAGGGCTCAGGTCCGGAGCGGACAATATCACTAGCGGACTGGGCTGTTACGAGCCTAGGCAGGAGCCTTCTGGCACTAGGGTCCACCTAATGATTGAGATAGAAGTCCTAGTCTCTAGCTAGGCCGGCTCTTCTGGTTTCTGAGAAACAAAACTTATGGTTCTAAATATCCCTGTGTTAGTTATAATGACAGGATGGCATTTTCTTTGAGTCAGCCGGTCGATCACATGTTACTGTATTGGTCCATCATCAGGCAAAAACAGGGCCACCTTTGAATTCTGCTTGTTCATTAGCATACACAGATTATCAAATGAAAATGACAGTTTTACTTTTGAGCAACAGTGAGTTTAGTTCATCATTTGATGTTTATGAATGTCAACAGAAAACAGGAGACAACATGCTGCTGGAGAGGTTGCAACATGTCGGCAAGGATCTGTTGATTGTGCACGAACAAAATACGAATCCAAGGGTAAGAAATGGTTTAGCTACAGAAATATTAACTCGTGCAGGAACCAGTCACGCGTAAACCATGTCAAACCGCAGCACAATAGCAGCAGCAGTCACTTAATCACTTGAATTGGCATGAACCTTGTGATTACATCCGCTTCTTGTTGTGAAATGCAGTACAACAGAACTAATTCATTTCAAATGTTGTTTGCCTACCAATCATTGCACACTGGGACAACAATTCCTTAAGATGAAAAAAGGGCAGCCCGATGCACGAAGCATCCCGCGCGTTCACTCAGGGTCCGGAAAAGGGCCGCACCCCAAGTCAAGAGTTTGTGATGTATGCAATCTACCCTGATGCAAGCATCAATAGCTGATTTCACGGCTAGAACTCGTGACTTATAGGTCACACGGAAACAACTTGACCGTTGCTCCAAGGTTCCCCTTCCAATCTTTAAAGATGGATTTCAATATTAAAGCCAGTACAATTTTGTGGAAATAGAATTTCAATGGATTTTAATTTTCATATTCAGATCTCATACTTTCTTACACTTAGAAGCAGAAACACTTAACAGAGACATTTCCTGTTGATCTAATCTTATTTGATTTCTCTTTCACAATAGATTCTTCATATTTTCTTTTTTCTTCTGCTTGTGTTCTTGCTCCTTTAGCAATATGATCAATCCTTGCTAGTTTATTTTTGTAATGCTGCAAGTTCCTTTTCATAGCAAGCTCCAATTGATTCTGCAATTTCACAACAACAGTCATTTTAAGGTTTAACACCATTTTGCACTATTAACATCTCAAAAACATGGAGAATAATGACCTTTCTCCTTTCCATTTGTTGTTTTGCTATCATCTTCTTTTCATTCTCCCAAGCAAGAAGTGCAGAAAGCAGTTCATCATGTCTGAAATTAGAGAATATTCCTTACACTAAATTACAATATATCTTGCAACAAAAGATTTAAAAAGTGTGTGTTATATGTGGATTTAAAATCATCAACCTCAATAAGATTAAAAAAAATGCAGCAAAAGTGTACCGCTTTCTTATTTTCGCGGTCTGAGCTTTCTCCCAAGCATCAGCTTTGTTTTCAGCCTTTCTGCTTCCTCTTGAAATTTCATTTTGAATTTTATCGTTAGCAGCAGGAGTTATGGTCGTTATTGCTGGTGATATTATACCATTTGGCATCGATGACCTTCTCGTTGGAGCTTCAAATCAAACATAGTTTAAGTTCTACGCGCTAACAGTTGTAAAAGATATTTTCACGTAAATATCAATGATAAGTATTAGTAATTGGAAATTAAGCTAGTAAAAATATAACTAATACTGATGGTGTAACTGTCAGTTGTATATAACTAAAATCCAGGGAAAATAATGCATACAGGGCAGAGATTTACCTGCTTCTGCAGGCCGAACGGGTCCTCTTGTTTTTGTCTGATATTGAGAGCCAGCATTTTCTTCAAAGGAATATATAGCAAATGCAGAAGCTGCAATTGCTGCTGCAAATTCTCCATCACCTAAATCATAATAGTTTCTTCTCATTTATCTAGCTGGTATTTTTTCTGGTGCTTTGCTAACAATAATATTGGCAATATATTAGAACTTTCTGACTTCCCCCTTATATTCAATAGCCTGGATCAGAACCTTGTATGTGTGTTTTCTTGGCTTCAAAAGTAAAGCAAAGTCAGCCTTGATGTCAATAATGCCAGTAACAGATAAGAAACCATTGATTGAAAAATCTTGAAAATCAAGAACCAAACAGGACTAATAAGACTTCAATTTGTTTCTATATTTGGGAAAGGTACTGCTACCTTTTTTTACTTAAACCAGATGTTTCATTTGCTGTTTTCAATATTATCGCTACCTCAAATTCATGTAGACCTCTTCTAACTAGAATCTGCTAATGTCAAAGCAAATACTAACATTTGGTTTTCTCCTGTAAGAAACTCTTGTACAGCCAGCTTTAATATTTAGTTTATGAACAGAAAACAGGACTATATATATATACATATATGTCCAATATAATGTGCATAATCTTTTGCAACTATGTTTGGAATAGTTTCTTGCAAAAGCAATGGACTTTTTTATCTTATTTCCAGGGGCGGATCCAGCACAATATGTGCGGATTCCCGTGAACCCAGTAGGTTTTATCTAGATCCTGTATTTGCATTGAAAAGTTCATTAAATGTATAAGAATATGTAGCTTGGAACCCAGTCCGTTAATCTAGTTATTCTTATATATTAACTTGAGATTTTTGTAGGAACTCATATACTTAAAATTCTAGATCCGCCTCTGCTTATTTCCTATCAATCTTTTCCCAAGGCATGTGACATATCCCATGTGGCCAAAATGAGAGAGAGAAGCAAAAAATGAAAAGGAAAGCTTTAACCAAATTGACAAACCTTTTCTTTCTACTTGACTTCTTTAAGCGTAAGATCAAAGTAGGAAAGGCATCTCTTGTTTTTGTTGCATGTCATGCTGGAAAGGTATCTCTTTGGAGTTCTCCAAAAATTTTGTGCAGTCAGCCCAAGCGGCCCAATGGATAGATACTTGGGCCTATTGTAAATTATATGGCCCAACTACAGACCCAGACCTTAAAGTTGTATTCTTTGTACAATATTGGCAAGTTACATATTTGACCTGTCGGCAAAAACTATTTACATGCGCTAAATATATAAAAAAAAAATATACACTGATTATGTATAGAAATATATATATTATTATTATTATACAAAAATAAATATGGTGTCCGCTATTATTTCTTGTAACGGCTATACGGGGTAGTTTTCCCTATGATATATTTCGTGGCTCAACCCATTTAATAGTAAAACACACAGCTAGTTTATTAAGGAGAAATTCAAAAATAGCCACATTTACAAGTGGTCATTCAAAAATGGCCATAATTTCAAAAGTAATCGAAATTTAGCCATTTTTCATGTAAAGATAAATATGAACGAGAAATTCAAAAATAGCCAGATTTACAAGTGGTCATTCAAAAATAGTCATAGTTTTAAAAGTAATAGAAATTTAGCCACTTTTCATGTAAAGATAAATCTGAACGAAAATACTGTTCAAAATCCGAAAAATACTCCAGCATAATATACTGGAATTCCAATATTATATATATTGGAATTCCAGCATAAGTATACTGGAAATCCAGTATATTATATTGGAGCTCCAGTATATTATACTGGAGTTCCGGCAAAGTATACAGGTCCAGTAAAATATGTTAGAAATTCATACATAGTTGCTCGAATCTCCAGTATGTTATGCTGGAACTTTCTGCGTGTTGGAGTTCCCAGCATAATATGCTGGAAGTTCATACACAGGTGCACCGAATTCCAGTATATTATGTTGGACCGGTCTCTGTTACAGTAAAATAATGGTTATTTTTCAATGACTTGGCAAACGCTGGCTATTTTTGAATGACCAGTCCGAAAACTTGCTAGCCCTTGCTATTTTCACAGAAAACATTGTTCAAAATTCGGAAAATACTCTAGCAACTCCATTAGAATACGCTGGACTTTCGGCATAATATACTGGAGTTCCAGTATAATATACCGGTCCAGCATAATACGCTGGAAGTTCATACACAGTTGAATCGATCTCCAGTATATTATGATGGAACTTTTCGCGTTGCTGCAAAATAATGACTATTTTTCAATGACCTTGCAAACGCTGGCTATTTTTAAATGACCAGTCTGAAAACTGACTAGTCCGTGCTATTTTTACAGTTTATGACTCCTTCCGTTCTAACAGAATTGCAGGGTTCGCAACACCTAGGTCAATACATTTAATTGTTGATCGAATATAAACATGCGTTTCTTAAGTGTTATCTACATATTTAGAAATAAATCAAAAGTATAATGGTCGCATCTATATAAAAATTGAACAAAATTCTAAAATGAAGACATATTATCCCAATTCAAAATTGTGAGTTAATAAAATTAGAATAATAACATGCATTTGAATTTACGAAGTTGAGGTTTACAAAATGAATCAATCTATGTGTTTTAAGCACGAAGGTCCAATAGGGTTATTGGAGATTACTTTGTAAAAATAGCACGGACTAGTCAGTTTTCGAACTGGTCATTCAAAAATAGCCAGCATTTGTAAGTTATTGAAAAATAACCACTATTTTGCTGCAACAGAGACCGGTCCAGCATAATGTACTGGAGTTTGGTGCACCTGTTTATGAACTTCCAGCATATTATGCTAGAACTCCAACACGCGGAAAGTTCCAGCATAATATACTGGAGATGCGAGCACGTGTGTATAAACTTCCAGCATATTATATTGGACCGATATAGTTTGCTGGAACTCCAGTATATTATACTGAAATTTCCAGTATATTATGCTAAAATTTTTAGTGTATTATCCTGTAGTATTTTTCGGATTTTGAATAGTATTTTTGTTCAAATTCTTTACATAAAAAGTGATTAAATTTTGATTAGTTTTAAAACAATAACTATTTTTAAATGACCATTTGTAAATCTGACTATTTTTGAATTTCTTACTATTACTTTACACTATAACCCTATCCCACATTTGTTTATTTATTTCCAAACTTCCAGTATTAGAATTGAAGTTAGGTTTTATTTTCCAATTATCTATTCATTAGATTTGACTGATGTTGACCGAATTGAACCAAATCTTAGTCAATTTTGAAAAATTCAAATAAAATACATTTCTGAAAAAAACAAAGTAGTACCACTTCAATTACTTAGCCAGTGTTAATCTACTTTTTGACAGTTAGCCACTGCTAACGACAAAGTGACGGCATGGCTATAAGCTTAAGACAACTCACAACTGGAAAACCAACATATATATTGGACTTATGGCCATGCCACCTCACTCTGTACATTTTGTCTTTCCTCTTTCTCACAACTGGAAATCCAACATATATATTGGACTTGATTCTTGAATGTATCTATGATTTACCAATTATTAATACTATTTATTAGCCCAAAAAATTTATTTTTAGGATTTTTTTCGCTTAACACACATTTCTTGTACCTGTGCATTCTTTTCTCCAACCACAAGGTACTGTAATATAAATCTCTTGTCCTTTTAGCACTGAGGCTGCACACAATTAATGTGCTTTCTTTTGGAACTTTTGCTCCAGTTTTGTCATTCAAAATCTTGTAGTGTTTTGAGGTAATTTCTCATCTGGGTTTTGGCTCAATTTATTGTATGTGATTAGCTGAATGTGAAAGGTGTTAGCTTTCTGTTGTTTTGCATTCAATTGTTCAGAGTTAGTATTATGGACTCCCTGTAATTGTTGGATCTAGTTACAGTTGGCTGATTCTGATTGGATAATTTGCATGTTTATCTTGATGTGGTATGTTAATGGAGACTTTGCTTATACTGCTGGTATATGTTTATCTTTATTTTTGGTAAAATTTCTCTTAACATTTAATTCATTAGCCGTTGCAGCTGATGACCCTGTTCAAAGAGGAGGAAAGCTGAGGAGGTTAACAGAAAATGGGCTTCCCACCCTTCGTGTTAATCTTTCTGGCGCTATTTCCTGCAATTTTGGCACAAATAGTTGAAGATACAGCACTTGCAATTGATGGAACTGTAAAAATTGCTGAGACAGATGCTAATTATGTATGCGCTACCCTCGACTGGTGGCCTAAAGAAAAATGTAACTACAACAAATGCTCTTGGGGCTACACATCTCTGATGAATCTGGTAAAATCCTACTAGTTGTTATTGTCATATTGCTATTTCTAATAGTCAGCGCACATATCTCATGCAGTTCCAGATGATGGAGCGAGCAGTTAACATTTGTGATTTTTCTTTTGATTTTTTCAGGATTTGTCTCACCCCTTTCTGGCAAATTCTATTCAAGGTTTGCATGTTTCCGTCGTGTTATAACCTTACCTTAACGTTTGAGATCTTGTTGTTCTTACTCTAATTAACAAACTTTGATTGGTAGACTATATAACTTCACCTTAACGTCAAAAGCATCCATCTACTTGCAGTAGTGAGCAAATTAAACTTAATGCTTGTTTGGGCAGTTGGACTGCTCATACATTCTCTTCTGTCCTGATTGCTGCTACTTAATTGGTGGTACAGCTTTCAATCCTTTGAGATTACGACTTGGAGGTTCTTTGCAAAACCGGGTAATATATGATGTAGGCAATTTGGAGTCTCGTTGCCATGCATTTACCAAGCAGGGGGATGGATTGTTTGGATTTTCAAAGGGATGCTTGCATATGAATAGATGGGATGAGCTAAATAGCTTTTTCAAGAAGATGGGGTGAGTTATTAACTTTTGTGCTGCTTTCTTGTTCCAATTATGTTTTCACACTGCGTTTAAGTACCCTAAATTTTTAACTCTGGAATCTCACAATAATCTGCTTTGCTTTCTAGAATTTGGCATGTTGTGATTCCTTTCTTTATTTCTTTATTGAGTAAAATTTGCCCCTAAATTGGTTATACCAATTTTAACCCTGTGTAAATTTTTCAAAACGGATCAGTGAATCTAAATAGATGGATATTTAGAGTATTCCACATAGATGGATATTTAGAGTATTCCACTGCTTAATGACCAATAAGTATACTAAGCTTACACAACCAAATTCTTCTGCAATTCATGTTTCTAAAATTTGAGAAATGAAGATTGTGAATGCTGATAGGAATCCTGGATTAGCATTTAGTAACCAGACTCTTGTACATTTCAACATGCATGTTGAGAGTCCTGCAACCTAGAAATCAAGAATTTAAGCTCCGGAAGCGGTTACCTTTTTTAAATGCTTCCTGTTCTTTCTGGCGTAACAGTCCCACCTGAAAATTTGGTATTAATTTGAATTTCTTATGATAATAAGGAGCAGCGGGAGCTTAATGCACCGGGTTGCCTTTTTTTTAATTTTATTTTATGATACTAAGGAGTATGTCGAAACTAACTTATTCTTTGAAATTTGTTAAGACATAGTATGAATAAATACATGTACTCTCTCTAATAGCTTAAGCTTTTAAGTTTTAAATGATGCATTAACTCACTTAAACATGGTATCACAGCCAAACAAGGGTCCTAGTTTCAGGTCTCGCCACGATTTATTGACAGAAAGTATTTCCACGTGCTTGGCAAAGAGGGAAAAAAAAAAGAGAAGCATTAGGCTTGCATGTGAAGGGTGTGTTGAGGCGTAATGAGATAATAAACGTGTACCCTTTTAATAGCTCAATTTTTAGATGAGGTGGCCACTCAATTCAACAAAGTTCATCCCAGTTTCACTGCTTATGCTGCAGAGCACTTGTGACCTTTGGCCTGAATGCATTGCATGGGAGGCAGCGGGCGGGTAAGCGTGTGTGGGAAGGGAATTGGGATTCCGGCAACGCTCGTGATTTCATAAATTACACTATTTCCAAGGGCTACCAGATACACTCATGGGAATTTGGTATAACTGTTGACGATTTCCTCCTCTCTTTTTTCTTTTTTATGGTAAATCACTCTTCTTTAATAGAGAGGGTGGATTTCCTTAAACAATTCTTCCCCTTGGTTTGCAGGAAATGAGTTGAGTGGTAAGGGTATTGGTGCAAATGTTGATGCTGAGCAATATGGAAAAGATGTTATCCATCTTAACAATCTCATAGACCAATTGTATAAGAATTTCCAACCCCGACCACTTCTCTTAGCACCAGGAGGATTCTACGATAAAGAGTGGTATGAGAAGCTCCTTGAGGTGTCAGGGCCAGGCACTGTCGATGCCTTGACTCATCATATATATAATCTTGGTCCAGGTAAGCTAGCATAAATGTTTTTACGGGTAGCTTGGCGTTGTATGAAAGCTTCTATTGATTTAGAAAATCTAGCGGAACAATGATTATGTCAAATTTAAGCTTTGACCACTTTTTCCTGCCTCGTGTGTTTCAGTTTATAAAACATTTTTCACGGCTTCTATGAAAATTTCTGTCACTTATATTTGGACACCTTTGGACATCATTAGGAGGTTGGGAACCATCTGGTAAAGAGACTTGTTGGTAGAACAAAATAAGATAAATTCAAATCTGCAGTGCATCTTGCAATACGATATTCAGCTTAGGTCTCATTCTATCATTTCACTTACTTTGTTCAGTGGTGTCATTTGAGATCGCAAAATGGTGACTGAAGATTTTTTTCTCCTTTACTATTTAAATATTTTATATTGATGTGAATCACGATTACTTGCAAGAAAAGTATATTACTCTTTTTCACAGCAATTATAGAAGAGAGTGGGTAGGTGAAATTATTCGCGAATCTGTGTTACCATCGGCAGCACATTTCATAAACATAAAGATTGGTATTTACTTCTGTTAAAGTCGAATTATGAACGACTGCTTAGGTAGTTGGGTGATTTTACTTTATTTATCTATCTTTTTCTCATAAATGTTTTGTGTGCAAAGTTACGTTAATTACTTGTGTTATCTAGATTTATAAGTCTATTTATTCATGCTACTCCATTGAATAGAACCTTGAAATATTTTGTTTCAGGATCTGACCACAATCTCGTCAACAAAATTTTAAATCCCCTGCACTTAAATAAAATTGCCGACACGTTCAGTAATCTTACCCAAACCATTGAAATGAATGGTCCTTGGACTTCAGCTTGGGTTGGAGAATCTGGTGGGGCCTTCAACAGTGGAGGTCATAATGTGTCTAACAGATTTGTGAACAGTTTTTGGTAAATTTCTTGCCCGACGAGATTTATTTTTTATCATTCTGTAATCAGTTTATTGTTTGTGTTATGCCTTATCTTGACGTGGAATTTAGGTACTTGGATCAGCTTGGGATGGCAGCCAAGTACCACACTAAAGTATATTGCAGGCAGAGTTTCATTGGTGGAAACTATGGGCTCCTTGACACAAACACATTTATCCCAAATCCTGATTATTATAGGTGAGGTGATTGGCTTACCAATTCAAGGTTGATTCTCTCTGCTACTAAAAACAACATCTTTCTTAATTCTTGTTATTAAGTCTCTGATAATCTGATCCGAAATCGTTATCCTCCTCTTTGAACGAACACAGTGCACTTCTTTGGCATCGGCTGATGGGACAAGGAGTTCTTGCTGTTAGCAGCAATTCATCATCATATCTGCGCTCTTACGCCCACTGTACAAGAGATAGAGTAAGAGCTACGTGTTTTTTTGAATCACTCACTCATAGAATTTAGATGCATCCTTTGGCTGGAGATACATTAATCTTTACAGGAAGTAATTTGATGTTTTCCTGAAATGAAGTCTTAAAACTTCACACGTGGTTGCTGGTCGATGATCCTTGTCCATCATCAATAGTGATATTTATTACTTCTTCTGTTAAATCAAGTCCATTCATGCTTCTGGTCAATGTATTTTTTTTGTAGAGGCTAAAACATCATACCTACTTTAGTTAGGCAGCAAGGATGCAGTGAGAATTCAACTATTTGAGTTTTGCATAGTCGGCCCAAACCCAGATTAAGGAGGAGGGTTGTGGTAGGTTGGTTGTCAGCGTAAAATTAGTCAAAATATGTTGAAGCCTCTAAATAATGAAGATCGAATTTACTGGAACGTGGCATCCGTGTTACTGTTAAATGGGCAAGGTGTTCCATCACATTGTTGCGTTAGTGAGAGTTTATGCTAAGTTCCAATACCATGAAAGGCCTAGGACCTGAAAGTTGTTTGCACTGGAATGAAATGGTTTGAATAGAGCAAAATTAGATATACAGGATTCATGTAGCCCCCAAACTAAGTAGTTCGAATAGAGGGGAATGTATATAGAGGATTCATGTAGCCACCAAATACTTTAGCATTGAGGTATAGTTATTGATTAATTGATAGCAAAGCAAGCTATTTTTTTGTGATTATTATCTTTTAGACCATTTCAAAGTTGTAACTTGTAAAGACTATATGCTTTAACGCTGCAGAGGGAGTAATAATTATCAAAAGAATTTGTTTAAATGCTTTGAGTGCATATCTCAACCAGTTTTTCTTTCCTAAGGCTCTCCCTTGTGCTTAGTTTGGTAGGCGGACTTGCTACTGGTGGATAGCTAGAACTTGAGAGTCTACTCTTCGACAGGTTAGAACCTGAATGTCGATCAGATTTAAGATAGAACTCCCTTCCACTGAACCAATATAGGATCAAGCGCCAAGGTCATGGGTTCAATTCCCAAGAGCAACATGCTACATGAGACAGGTGTTGCCGTGTTGGGAGGGAGATTGTTGGGTAACACCGACATCCTGCCTATGGCAAGGCCCACGAGGGTGCTGGGATGGCCCGGGTCGAAGTCATGGTCAAACATGGCGCTTGCTTGGTGGGCTTGGTTAAGAAATAAAGTTGTGCCCTTGCTATCAGCTATAGCTTTTAACATGACGGTAAGCACTTGATCCTAATAACCATTTTGTGGCAAATTGGTGAATCCAGCTTCTGGTAGCTAATATTCTCATTTTATCCTAGCCATACTGCAGTAATTTAGTTTGCTAATTAACATGTGGTGATTTGCATGTGCTTAAAACTTGAAACATTTCAATTTCTGGTGTTTCCTTTGTGCAGGAAGGTGTGACATTACTTTTGATCAATTTAAGCAACCAAACTCAGTACGGAGTCAGCATCGAATCTAGTGTAAACACCACCTCGCATGCCAACGAGAAATCAAATCACAACAAGTCGTTTATGCATGGTCTTAAGAAAACTTTTTCATGGGTTGGAAGTAAATCATCAGACGTTACATTATCACGCGAAGAGTACCATCTGACACCACTAGATGGGAACCTTCACAGCAAAACTATGCTCCTGAATGGATTACCATTACAACTCACAGAAGATGGAGACATCCCAAGTTTGTCTCCAGTCCTTGTAGACATAAAGTCTCCAATATCAGTTGCCCCCTTGTCCATCAAATTCATAGTATTCCCCAACTATAATTCTCCAGTTTGTAGATAGGATTAGGAGATATTGTTGCCTGAGAGCTATAATCTGACACTCTGTTGATTCATACCTTAGTAAGTTTACACTATCTACCATTAAATGAGCACAGCCAATTTGTTAACAATTATGTATTATATTACTAGATATATCCTTTCCCCTACTAATAGTGTTTCCCAGGAACACTGGCCATAAGCAGGTATCATGTTAAGTGGATGGAAAATGATGTTCTTCCAGACAATATTGATTAGAAACGCCTTGAAGAAATAAAAAATATAATTCTGTTTTCTATCGGTGTTTCACAAACTGTACGTTTGTGTTTAACATTATTAGGAGATCAAATTGTCTATTGTAAACAGCCTCTCTACCTTCATAGGTAGGGGTAAGGTCTGCATACAGACTATCCTCTCCAGACCCCACCCGTTGGGAATATACTTGGTCTGCTGTTGTTGTTGTTGTTATTATTAGGAGATCAAATTATCCAAAAAGAAGCATCATGCAGACAGCAATTTGTCGACCTGCTTTCCAAATATCAGATGATAAATTTGGTTTACTGTAATAGAGTTGTGTAAAGGCATAATACAAAGTACAATTGAAATTTACAATAACAAAATATTAACAGAAAGGGGATTTGTGAAGAACTCAGAAGAGTTGAAAGGATAAAGAACTGAAGCAAGTTGACATCCGAAAGCTCATTAGCAGGTCTAACAGACGTCTACTGGTTTACTTTCGAAGCAAATGGTGAATCCTCTGGTTGGCACCTTTAACTCTGATAGCAATCTCATCAACATCATCTTCAACATGATCCAATGCCTTGTTCTGCCTGTAATATCCAACAGCATACACAGAAATTCTTAGAAATTGTGGAGAATTCTAGTGCTAGAGAATGTTCTTTCAAAAAAAATATTGGACTGCGACAGGTTCAAATAAAATGATATGGAAAGTGAGGATTCATAGAGTCCACGCTAACTTGTCTGGAATTGAGGTGTAGTTGTTGTATATACATAATAATTCTTAGAAGTGACTAACACAGTACTTTAACGTGTCATGATACAATAAGGAGAAAGTGGAAAGGGAGAGATAAAGGAAGACTGACCTCTCAATTTCAGATCCCATGTCCACAGCCATATGCTTGAGCTCCCCCAACAGGTTGCTGAGATCTGATAGGCCATCATCTTGCTTTGCTTTCTCGAGCTGTCAAAATTTCAAATGAAGTAACTTAGCTAAATGATATTACTATTCATATCCCTGCAAAAGGCAAAGAAAGAAAAAAGGGGAAAACCAAGGAGGACCGGAGCCATCTTCAATCTGGCCGGCCAAGAATAAACAATTTTTTTGTTACTAGGACTTAAAATTTCTGCCAGAACTAATTAGAATCATCTCATGGTCTAACACGCCAAAGCATTACAAAGGCAAACTTTTCAAGAAACCTAAGTTACTGCAGGGATCACAATGTTTTACTACTTTTGTTGTTTAGCTTTCGGGGTTCCTAAATGAAAATTGTCTCAAAATTTAAAGCCACACACTTGGAGCCTTGGTGGGCAAAGTTACCCAATACCTGTGCTGGTGGGAGGTAGTAGGTATCCGGTGGAATAATCGAGGTGCGCGCAAGCTTGTCCGTACACCACCGTCATAAAAATTAAATAAAATAAATAAGCCATGTTGAAAATGGAACAAAGTTGTTTCTCAGTCTTTCACTCAGAGATCAGCTCAACTATTTTCTTATATTTCCTTCCTCTGTGAATACGAATAGAAGTCACTCTTCCAAAAGCAAGTGGATATTTCCTCCCATTAAATCCACTATTCTTTTTCCTCCGTTCACATTTCTTTACGCATGTTTAAATGAAGTTCGGGAGAAGTTGAGTTTTCAGTGAATATCCGAGTTAGAAATAAGGAACCAAAAATTAAATGAGGAAGTTCCCGAGATCCACATACGACACTAAAACTACAACTACCCAATATGCAGGATACCCTATTGATTAGTTTTGGTCACACTTAGATCTGTGGCTTTCTGCATCTTTCCTCACTTTGCCATCCACTTTTCTAGCATTTTCACCTTTTCATTTAAAGTTGAAATTTACCAGTTGAAACATTGATGATTAAGAGTATATAGCAAATTAGTTAGTATTTCCTCATTTAACTTTGCAGAGAGAAAATTTTATTGTCTAAATATCATAGAATAGGGTTAAAGAAAGACAAGAACGATCTAAGCACATTCACTTCTACATAGTTCTTTTAGTCTGTCAGGGTTGTTTTTGTGCAATCACAGGTACAGTTGATCCTGCATAATTACACATATCCAACCCCCACTTTGACAACAACAACAACATACCCAGTATTATCCCACATTGTGGGTTTTGGGGAGGGTAGTGTGTACGCAGACCTTACCCCTACCTTGTAAGGATATAAAGCATATTTCCAAAAGACCCTCGGCTCAGGAAATCATAAGCACTACATTAATAAGAATATATACAAGAAGGGACAGCACCAAAAAGCCATATAAAAGCATAATAAACAACAAGATACTAAGGTGATCAACAATTAAAAAAAATAACAGTTAGTCATAAAAACCTACTACCAACAGAAAACGAGACTGCGTGCCAATACTACTGTTATGAGCACTCTAGACTACATACTCTACTACCCTAATCCTCGACCTCCATACCTTCCTATCAAGGGTTTGACAAATATGCTTTAAATCAAAATTCACGCAATACATACACTTGGATACGTGGATCTGACTCTCTTACATCCAAGAGCCACATCTACAAAACGGGATGTGAAAGCACAATAACTTGAAGCAGGCTATAATAACTGCTTTAAAAATGCCACAAATCTTATTTTCACTTTACATTGTTTTAATGATTTCAGAACGTAGTTGGTAGACACTGAAAATGAACAAATGACAACGGCATATTTCTGGTCTGTTTTCTTTTATGCTTTTTATTTCTCTCTTAGCTCTTCCTAAAATCACCACGAGTCAAATCCTCATTTCCAAGCCCATTTTAGCTAGAAAAATGACTTTCAAGGACAAAGTATCACAAATCAAAGGCTATAGCTTGCAAGATGATATCCTTGAAAGTTTAGATGACAACTCTTATAACTCCATGCTGATGAAAACACGGCAAAACGAATAAGGAAAAAGCCTTTTGGCAAAAGAAAGTTCACATATTAATCTTAATCTTAATCTTAACTTTTCATTCAATGCTATAGGGAGCAACTTTGACTTTTCTACTCCATGCAATGTCAATTCCATAACTCACTCAACGACTTTATAAAAGAGTTCTTGTAAATCAGTATTATCTATCTTGTATCAAGTCACATGCACATACCTCAACTTTCTGCAGTGCATTCGCAGGTTCTGGGGGTGGAGTTCGTGAACTTGACCTTGCCTTAGGTGCAGAGCTCAATCCTAATTTCTCCCTCAGCTCCAAGTGGTTCCCCCTTCGTTGAACTGGATCATCTGCCGCATTAACACAGTGTCAGACTAGCTATCATTGTCAGGCGACACGACCTTTCCGTTACTAAGCATCTTGTGCACATTTAATCCAGATACCAAAACATATTAAATGAATGAGAAGAAACAAAATTAAATGTTTCACCTCTTGTGATAACGGGTCCTGTAATTGCACGATTCTTCTTTGGCTTCCAAGTCTTAGAAAAGATGCCCCCAAGACTTCCCACGAGTTTTTCACCCTGAAATAAAATTTCAAACTTAAGTCACCCAAGATAACAAGCAACAATAGCAAAACGGCTGCAGAAAGCAATTAAATGAAAAATCTACCTAATCAAGAAACATGTAATGAAAAATTTACAGCTTGTGAGACATCTTTAAAGGCACGAGGATGTCTAGGTCAAGGGTAAAGCAGATTCTTTATGATCTAATAAAACCCTTACCAAAATCTATTTCCTTCTAAAAGACGCATATCGGACAAACGAACAAGTTTCATCTTCAAATGAAATAGAAAGTAGAAATTATCACTTAAACCCAACAAACAAAGAAAAAAAAGAAGAGAAGATAGTTGCTTCAGGAAATCATTAACAAAATTATCAGAAATATAAAACACAAAATGGATATGGGCAGTTAATTAAAGCCAATAATATAGATGATAATGTTGGCCACAGTTGTCTCTGCTTTTGCAGAAAACCAAATAAGATATCAGCGGACTAAACAAACCATACCCTGCTAAGATCATGGTCAATGTCGGCTGCAGTCATATGGGTTCTTGTAATTTGTTCTCCCTGTTGATGTAAGGTGATCAACGTTTTCGTTGCATCCTCACGCATCTCTTCTGCAATCTTCAGGCAGCCGTTAACAGACTTTGTAGTCTCTTCAGCCTTGTATACAGCATAGTCTTCCAATTCCTCTACAGTTTGGCTTTCAAATCCTCCAGACTCCCGGAAATCATTCTTGTATTTATTTCTTGCTGTAGAAGTTGCGTAAGAACGTGAAGGAGTCTCTTTAATTTCTTCATCATCAAAAGGATTTACACTCAAATTTGGGGTTGCTACAGAAGGCTCTGATGATGTTCTCCTTGATGGTTTGACCGTTTGCCTCTTGTCAGATTCATCATCAGAATCAAAGGGATTTGACCCAGATTTACCATGGAATGCAGGATCTGCAGAGTTTTTTCTAGCATTCCAACGTAAAGGAGACTTCTTAAAACCATGCATTTTTTATGGATATTAAGCAACCGCACGGCGTGGGACCTGCTACAGAGTAAGGAACTATCTGCAGAAAGACACAAGATCAAATTAAGAACACGTTCACAGAAACAATAGTTAGTTTGTCCCTGTGAGACACGTACAAGGAGGAAATTCAGTTAAAGATCCCTGCTTATATCAACTAAATAAATGAAAGTTAACGGTATTGAACACAACGATTGGCAAGGAGCTAAAAGATTAAGAGAGAATAAATCTCAACTAAAAGACTCAAACCAAGCTTTGTTCATATAGGAAAAACACAAATATTCAGGAATACAGAGAAATAGCACTAATAAGTAATGGAAAAGCCAAAAATCAAGTATGTAATTCTAATGTAATAAAACTAATACGCCTTAATTCCAAGCAAGTTGTGGTTGGATATCTGAATCCTTGATATCTGTTTAGCTCTATCTGGACCGATGAAATACAAATTACACAGACAAGAGAGGATAGGTTGTTGGTAGCTTCCACCTCCAACCTACAGGCTGACCTAAGTTGGAACACTGTTCTCCAAGGAAAATTCGAGAAAACGAAAGAAAGGAAAATCCCACAACAAAAGCAGAGGCGAATCTAAGATTTTAAGAACATGAGTGCACCACTGAAGAAGGGAGATAAAAGAAGTACTAAGTGAATTCATGTTCCTTTGGATTAACTCAACATTCAAATCTAAGATTTTAACATGAGTGCACCACTGAAGAAGGGAGATAAAAGAAGTACTAAGTGAATTCATGTTCCTTTGGATTAACTCAACATTCAATCAGGTGTACCGTTCAACTTTTTGGAGTATGGGAGCAAACAAATAATATTAGATCAATTGAATACCTAGTTTAGTGGAAGACCATGAGTTCGCGTGCACGGTAAAATAGCCAAAATCCGCCTTAGACAACACGGACCAATTTCTACAAGAATAATATCGAAAAATAAAGTGCATATCTGTTTCTATTTACATCTCCATAATAACAAAACGTGGAATTTCAAATTTCTTCTGTAGAAGTAAATTACAGCAATCATCCTTTAACTAAGCAGAAATTTAAGAATATTCCTCCACTCATATAGTCATATTCCTAACTGCTTTCATGCTGATTTCTCAAAGACCCACAAATCATATAAGAAAACCCAAAACAGAAACCAAGATTGATAGCTAGAAGCATAGGGGGTTTTCCCTAAAAAGTAGAAATGATAGTTCCAAATGATATAGAAATAAATTACACAAAAAAAAAAAAAAAGAACAACAAGAAAAGAACAAAAACATATCACTGTAATGAAGTTTGAAGTTAGAATCAACCCATATGAAATAAAAAGATATTTTCTTTACATAAACTCAGTATATTCAGATGTTGAATTTGAATATCATGACTGAAACACAGAATAAAAAACCAAAAGAAGAAAGAAGTGGGTGATGTGCGGTTACCTGAAAATCCAAAGAAGATAAAAAGTAAGCAGAAAATCTAGAGAGAAAGATTGAATAGAATTGAAAAAACTGTAGTTTGGTCTATATATAGGGGATGATATTTGTGAAGAAAGAAGCGTGGAGCAGGGGATGTTAAGACTTTTTGAGTTAAGCCAACAAACAGTGTGTACAAATTGGACCGTTTCCTCTCCGTAGGCTTGACCTGCTCTTGTCAACTTCTTTTATTTCCTTTCTTTTTTCCTTTTTCTTTTGTTGATTTTTTTTAATAAAAGTTATACCTACGATTTACACTTGTGATTTATATCAATTTTTAAATTAAACAATTACTATTGGTATTATTTTATATTTTATAAGATAAAGTCAAAAATTTCTTTCTAATCCCTTTTCTTTCTTTACTTCTCTGTCTTTTATGAAAGACAAAGTGTCTCTAAAGTTTTTTTCTTCACTTTATAATGTATTATTGTTGGGCTTGTAAAGAGATAGTAAAAGGGAGTGGTCTCGCGCACATGAGAAGTTGGTCCTGAAGGCAAAACGGGTCGATTTGTCCCCCCACCCCGCCCCAACCCACCCCACCTCGCGCCCTGGGCGCGAGATATACGTGAGACCTAATCCAAATTTGGTTTTGCTAAAATTATTTCTTTAATTTTTGAGTTTACCAAAATATGTCCAAATTCTTTCTTCATCTGTAACTGTTCAACAGCTTTACCTACAAAAAGTAGTCTTCTTTGTGAATAATCTGACATAGTGATTCTGCATACAATATTGACTAATGGTTACCTGTTTGAACAAAATACTTCGTGATATGTTAAAGCTTGAGCCTTTAGATGGAAACAATTATAAGTGTTGGCCCCAGAAACTTTTAATTTTCTTTGAACAATTAGAAGTTGATTACGTTTTGTTTAATGAACCACCTGTTGATGTTGTTCCTGCTAGTTCTAATGCTGCTACTATTGTTGTTATTGATGATGCTGCTAAAAAGAAATTTAAAAAGGATAATAAAACTGTTTGAGGACATCTGCTTAACCATATGACTAACCCTCTCTTTGATTTGTTTATAAATTTTAAATCTGCTAAAGTCATATGGGACAGTTTGGAGAAGAAATATGGTGCAGATGATGTCGGAAAAAAGAAGTATGTCGTTGGAAAGTGGGTCAAGTTTCAGATGGTTGACGATAAGCCAATTATGGAGCAGGTTCACGAGTATGAGAACTTGACTGCTGATGTTTTAAACGAAGGCATGGAGATGTGTGAGATTCTTCAGGCTAATGTTCTGCTTGAAAAGTTTCCACCTTCCTGGAGTGATTACAGGAATCAACTGAAACACAAGAAGAAAAACTTAACTCTTCAATAACTGATCAGCCACATGAGGACTGAGGAAGCAAACTGTCTCAAAGATGAGGAGTCTGAACGGCTTAAGGATAAGATGAAATCCCTCTCTCTTAATTCTTCTAAAGCTAACCTTGTGGAATCTTCTAGTACTTTTGTGAAAGACAAGTTTAAAGGAAAACATAAGAAAGGACATCTGAAGAAGTAGAATTACTTCAATAAGTCGGAGGGACATATTCAAAAGCCGAAAGGACCTTGCTATGTCTGCGGCAAAATTGGTCACAAGGCCTTTCAGTGCAACCAGAGACAAGGACAAAGCTTAAAGCAGGGAGTAAAAGCTTCAGTCCAAGCTAACCTTACTGAGGGTGATTATGTCATTGTTGTTGTGGTCATTGAGGCAAACAGGTTGGCTAACAAGACTGACTGGATACTGGACATAGACGCTTCAAGGCACAATTGCGCCAACAAGGAGCTGTTTCACGATTTTGAGGAATCTGCTGATGGCGAGTGTGTCTACATGGGTAACCCCACTACAACTGGAGTATGGGTAATGAAAAAATTCTCCTTAAGTTAACTTCTGAAAAAATCTTAGCCTTGAACAATGGTCTGTATATATCCTCCCTTCGTAGAAACTTAGTTTCTGGTACGCTTCTCAACAAAGCAGGTCTTAAACTTATTTTTGAATCCAATAAAGTTGTTATTTCTCGTGGAGAGACTTTGTTGGGAAGGATTACCTAAGTGGGAGTTTATTTGTACTGAACATCGCTCAAGAGATTACTAATAATGCTAGTACTTTCAATTCCGCTTATATTGATGAGCCTATTGATTTGTGGCACGGTAGACTAGGTCATGTTAATATTGCTTCTATTAAAAGATTTAGGAAAATAAAATTCATTCCTGCAGTTAATGTTGGTGATTTTTCTAAGTGTCATATTTGTGTAGAAGCAAAACATATCAAAAAGCCTTTTAAGGATATAACTAGTAGAAAAATAGAATTGCTTGAACTAGTACATTCAGACTTAGCAGATTTCAAGAACACAGTTAGTAAGGGTGGAAAGAAATACTACATCATCTTTGTAGTGACTATTCTATATACACTAAGATATATCTTCTTAAGTCAAAAGATGAGGCTGAAAGCATGTTTTTGAAATACAAGGCAGAAGTAGAGAATCAATTAGACAGAAAAATCAAGAGACTTAGGTCTGACAGGGGTGGTGAATATAGTACTAATACTCTAGAAGCCTTTTGTGAACAAAATGGTATTATACATGAGGTTAGTGCTCCCTATACCCCCCAACAAAATAGTGTAGCTGAATGAAAAAATTGAACCCTTAGGAANGGGGGGGGGGGGGGGCTGTTTTATCTGCATGCTATGTTCTTAATAAAGCCCCTCGTAAGAATTTTATCTAAATCCAGTATGAGTTATGGAAAGGGTTTGCTCCTGACTTGAAAATTCTAAAAGTGTGGAGGTATTTGGCTAAGGTTGGTCTACCTGACTTTAAACAAGTAATTGTTGGACCCAAAACTTTTGATGCTATTTTCATTGGTTATGCACAAAATAGTGTTACGTATAGATTTATGTCTTTATCTGATAGTTCTATTGGTGAATCTAGAGATGCATAATTTTTTGAGCACATTTTTTCATTGAAAAATAATGTGCCTAATAATGCTTCCACATCTATGTCTGTTAATTCTCATATTGTGCCTTCTTCTAGTATTACTGTTAATGAGCATGAAAATAAACTTAGAAGGAGTAAGATGCGTAGAATTGAAGCTAGCTTTGGTCCTGACTTTATCACAACTTTCTAGACTGAAATACTGATCTTGATGTTCTGAATGATGAATTAGTGTCTATCTATTTAATAGAAGAAGACCCTAAGACTTACAATGAAGCAATGAGGTCAATAGATGCTAGTTTTTGGAAAGAGACCATTAAAAGTGAATTAGACTCTATAGTTTCTAATCACACTTGGGACTTGTCTGATTTGCTTAAAAGTTGTAAACCCATAAGTAGCAAGTGGATATTTAAGAAGAAATTGAGACTTGATGGTACAATTGAAAAATACAAGGCTAGACTTATAATTAAGGGTTTTAACTTTTAACCAAAAGAAAGGTATTGATTACTTTGACACTTATTTACTTGTGACTAAGATAGCGGCTATTAGAACTCTTGTTGCTTTAGCCGCTATTCATAATTTAGCGATACATCAAATGGATGTTAAAACGGCTTTCCTAAATTTTGATTTAAAGGAAGAGATCTATATGTCTCAACCTGAGGGATTTGTGATCCAAGGACAGGAGAATAAGGTATGCAAATTGAGAAAGTCTATGTATGGTCTAAAGCAGGCACATAAGCAATGATATGGAAAGTTTAATAGCACATTAGTGGGTAAAAATTTTGTTGTTAATGCATCTGATTCTTGTGTTTATACCAATATGATAGGATCAGATTGTGTTATTATATGTTTTTATGTGGATGACATGTTAATCTTTGGCCCTAATGTGAATGTTGTTAATGAGACTAAGAATTTTTTATCTTCTAAATTTGGAATGAAAGATCTTGGAAAAGCAGATGTGATTTTAGGGATTAAAATCAAAAGAACTTCGAATGGTTTTTCGTTATCTCAGTCTCATTATATTGAGAAAATGTTTAATTGTTTTGATGTAGCTCCTGTGAGAACTCCTTATGATCCTAGTATACACGTGAGAAAGAATAAGGAATCTAGTGTTTCCCAATCTGAATATGCTAAGATAATTGGTGGTGTAATGTTTCTCATGAATTATACATGGCCTGATATTGCTTATGTTGTTAGTAGATTGAGTAAATAAACTCACAACCCCAGTAGTGAACACTTGAATGCTCTTTATTGTTTGCTAAGATATTTGAGAGGTACTATAGATTGGTATTTGCATTTAATTAAATTTCCTGCTATTTTAGAAGGATTTTGTGATGCAAACTGGGTTACTGACAATGATGAAGTTAGCTCCACTAGTGGTTATGTGTTTACTTTGGGTGCAAGTGCTATTTCATGGAAGTCTTCAAAACAGACTTGTATAACATGATCTATTATGGAGTCTGGATTCATTGCTCTTGAGTTGGCAGGGCAGACGTGCCTTTATGGGGAAGACAAGTTTCACCAGTTTCTCTACATTGTGACTCACAGGCGTCAATTGAAATTGTCAAAAATAATGTGTACAATGAAAAAAGAAGACATATCCGCATTAGACATAGTGCGGTAAAATAATTGTTGAAACATGGTGTTATTTCCTTGTAATATGTAAGATCCGAAAGAAATTTGGCGAATCCTTTAACCAAGGGTTTGGCAAAGAAAGCTATCCTTGAAACGTCCAGGAGGATGGGGCTAAAGCCCATGGATTGAGGAAGTATGGTGGATACCTGTTTGTGGTCAAACGAAGCCATATGAGACCTCAATATCCACTATATTTCCTATCCATATGACGTGTAGTAGTGCTTTATAAGGTTGAGCTTATTTTTCTCTAAATGATTCCATAGCCTTAAGGTGGTCTATGTGTAGATAGACTTGATGGAATCACCTACGTGAGTGTAAAGATGGGGTCACCTTTTATGAAAGACTTGGGATGTCTTTCTAGAGCACTCATGAGACACAATGTATGTGCATGACCATAAAATGTCATGACCCAATTTAGGATCATGACCGACACCTAGGAGCAAGTGCCCCCAAGTAAGCCTCGTCGATATTTTACAGAAAATCGAACAGAGTTTCCCCTATATTTGGACTATCCCAAAAATTTCCCTGTCTCAAATCAGCAACCAAACATCCTAATAGAAATTCAAATGATAATGACTTAATCAATTAACCAAAATAACTATCTACCTTTAACAGTCCACCCACTAAAAACTAGAAATACTACTTTATCTCCAAATTTGATAAGAATGAGCGATACTCAACATAAGTCTATAATAACGAAGAATACTCAAGACACTAAAAGAAAGACCATGGAGCGACTCTAAGAGTTCAAAGAAAAGACCACAACAATTGATAAAATCTCCGCACACGCGAACAAGTGCGAGGCTCACCAAGAACTATCAACTTGTGCGCTCTAATTAACGAAATCCTCGCCTACGTCAACTGTTGTCTCTGTAAAAAAAAATTAGTGGAGAATGAGTCGCTAGCTCAGTGAGTAATAACACTTAACCAAAACCGTTTTTATTGGGGACAAGTTAGAAAACATGCTAGTATCTCAAACAGAAAATAACATAAAAATGCCCTTTCAGAAACAATAAATATTTCCAGTCTCATCATGTTTTTCTTGTAGTATAATACAATTAACAATTCAGTAGTAAGCTCGGTAACCACTGTATAATATCAATATTCATATTTGGGAGGTTTCAATGGATGGATCATGTAATCAGTATAACTGTGGACTTCTTTGCAAGAAGCCAAATATAACAGTAGTCCCTACTCGAGGGTATTCAGTAACGGTATGCTAGTTCTACCTTCCCACTAGGGAGGGTTGTAACGTAATTGGTAATTACAAGGTGCACCAAGTCTAACGAACCACCGTTAGCTACGGGATCCTTCAAAGTCTACTCCCATTTATACTTGTCTTTGTATTCGTATATTCTCATAGGAAAATATTTTAAAATAATATAGGGTATTTCGGTTCTTATCAAATCATATAATTTTATTTCGATAACAGTAAATTCAAGTAACGGTAAAACAGATCTAGTGACAACGGAAATATTTAAAATCACGGTAATCATCTCGAATAACTATTTCGGTTTCATATCGAGTAAAAGACTTGTCCCACATGCAACTCAAAATAATCGGCACCATATTCATATTAAAAATCATGTGTAATCATGCAAGTTAAAAAAAACACAAATTGCGGTAAGATAACTACTCACAGTACTCGTGTCGAAATACCAAATGCTTCACCTCGAGCAATTCATACAAATTCCTCCGATCAATATATAATTACATAATATCGATCTCATGTTAATTTTCTTATTTAGGCTAATTCATAGCTAATTTTGAATACCCACTCATCGGGGTTCATGTTTGAGTCTTAATTTGTGGATTTATATTTAATCATAGAACTAGTCTATAATCCTATCAATTTTAAACTATTTAGTACAATTTACTCCTCTAAAATTAGACCTATTAATGCTTAAACCAAACCTTTATAGCCTTGTTGCTTCATAGTAATTGAATATTTCTTTTTATATAAGAGAAAGTTGATATTGAATTCTTTTGTATTACATGAAATTGCATAGATGCAGTGAAATAATTCAACAGATGAGGAGAAAAAGGTTAACCTCTTGAGTCGAAGGAGAGCTTTAATACTTTCAATTTCAACTCCCAATTCTTCTTAAGGCCTTTGCCCAAAGCTTTCGTATTCTTCTTCTTCTCTTTTCCCCCTTTTTTTCTCTCTGCTCGTTTCGTTTTTTTCTTTTTTTGCTGCCGTTTTGCTTTCTGTGCCTTTTGCTTCAGAAAGCTTTTGAAAGCTTTCTAAACCTTTTGTTATTCAATTACACTAATGGGCTTGTCGTTTTGTTTTAATTCCTAATTTTTTTTCTTTTTGTTTATTTAGTTAGTTTTACTTTTTATTTTATTTTATATATATAGTTAGTTTCTTATTACAATATTATTATTATTATTATGCTAATGACCAATACACCCTTACTAACAATATAGGGTATTATATCACCCCTACCTTATGAAATTCGGTCCTTGAATTTAACTTAAGCACGTACTTGTAGACTGAAACAAATGGGGATACTTTGCTTGCATAACCTTTTCTGCTTCCCAAGTAGCTTCTTTAACAATATGATTTCTCCATAAAACTTTAACGAACACAATTTCCTTTGATCGTAGCTTTCTTACTTTTCTATCAACAATTGACATCGGATCCTCCTCGTAAGACAACTTCTCATCAAGCGGTATAGCAGGTGCTTCAAGCACCTGAGATGAGTCTGATATACATTTCCTTAGCATTGAGACGTGAGAAACTGGATGAATAAAGGACAACTTAGGAGGAAGTGCCAAACGATAAGTCACAGCTCCCACTCGGCCTAGTATCTCATACGGTCCTATAAACCTGGGGCTCAACTTGCCTCTTTTCCCAAACTGCATCACCCCTTTCATAGGAGAGACTCGTGGGAACACTTTGTCCCCAATTGCGAACACTAAATCTCTTCTTCTCTTATCAGCATAAGACTTTTGTCTACTTTGAGCTGTAAGCAATCTCTGTCTGATCAACTAGACCTTGTCCATAACTTCTTGTACTAGGTCGGTTCCTAATAAGTTAGTCTCACCAGCTTCAAACCATCCAATAGGAGAACAACATCTTCTACCATACAATGCTTCATACGGTGCCATTTGAATACTGGACTGAAAGCTATTGTTGTAAGAAAATTCAGCTAAAGGTAGATAAGTGTCCCAACTACCTCCAAACTCAAGAATGCACGCTCTCAACATATCCTCCAAGATATGTATAGTATGTTCAGACTGCCCGTCTGTCTGTGGATGAAATGCAGTGCTAAGATCTACTCGTATACCCAATGCTTCTTGAAAAGATTTCCAAAAGTGTGAAGTAAATTATGATCCTCTATCAGATATGATGGATATTGGAACTCCATGAAGTCGGACAATTTCGTTCATAAATATTTGTGCATACCTCACTCCACCATATGTAGTCTTCACCGGTAAATAGTATGTTGATTTTGTCAGTCAATCTACAATTACCCACATCGAATCATTACCTCTAAGAGTTCGTGGTAGATCGGTGACAAAATCCATAGTAATTTTTTCCCTTTTCCACTCTAGAATCTCAATTTGTTGCAACAGTCCTGCGGGTCGCTGATGCTCAGCCTTGACCTGCTGACAAGTCAAACAACTAGAAACAAAGTTAGAAACATCTTTCTTCATACCTTCCCACCAATAAAATTGCTTTAGGTCATGGTACATTTTTTGTGGATCCAGGATGTATGGTGTATTTAGAGTTGTGGGCTTCTTCAAGAATAGCATGTCTCAACCCATCTACGTCTGCTACACATAGCCTATTACCCATTCGAAGAACACCATCACTTTCAACAACCATGTCCTTGCTTTTACCAGCTAAGGCCTCATCTTTGTATTTGCATACTCGTTCATCCTCATATTGGGTGGCCTTAATGCGCTCAACTAATGAATACTTAGCATGAGCACAAGCCAAAAATGCCTCTGAATTTCCGTCACAAATTCTGATACCTGTATCTTCTAGTATTTGTATATCTTTGGCCAAAAGTCTCTTTCCAGGAGCTATATGCGCCAAACTCCTCATAGATTTTCTGCTCAATGCAACAGCCACCACATTGGCTTTTCCAGGATGATACAAAATAGAACAATAATAGTCTTTGAGTAGTTCCATCCAACGACGCTGGCGAAGATTCAGATCTCTCTGCTGAAAGATATACCTCAGACTTTTATGGTCCGTATAAATCTCACAGGTCTCGCCATATAGGTAATGCCTCCAAATTTTTAGAGCAAATACCACCGCATCCATCTCCAAATCATGTGTAGGATAGTTTTGCTCGTGCTTTTTTAATTGTCTCGAAGCATAAGCAATAATGCGACCATTTTGCATGATAACACATCCTAATCCCACCCTTGAGGCGTCACAAAATACTGAAAATCCTCCAGAACCTGATGGTAAGGCTAATATTGGTGCAGTTGTCAGACACGTTTTGAACTTCTGAAAGCTTTTCTCACATTACTCTGTCCACTGAAACTTTGCATTTTTCTGTGTTATCTTGGTCTGTGGCGCTGCTATTCTCGAGAAATCCTGCACAAAACGCCTGCTAAGCCTAAAAAGCTACGAATCTCTGTAGGAGAAGTAGGTCTAGGCCATTTCTGCACAACTTCTATCTTCTTAGGATCCACCATAATTCCATCTTTGGATACAACATGCCCCAGAAATGATACCGAGTCTATCCAAATTCACAGTTCGAGAACTTAGCATAAAGTCGATGTTCTCGCAATGTCTGCAACACAGTCCTGAGATGATCCTCGTGTTCTCCTTGGCTACGAGAATATATCAGGATATCATCAATAAATACTATTACAAATCTATCCAGAAACGGCTTGAACACCCTATTCATTAAATCCATGAATGCAGTTGGAGCATTAGTCAGTCCGAAAGGCATCACAAAGAACTCATAGTGCCCGTATCGAGTTCTGAAAGCAGTCTTAGAAATATCTTTATCTTTGATTCTAAGCTGATGATAACCAGAACAAAGATCAATCTTTGAAAGTGGGCGGCTCTTTGTAACAGATCGAACATGTCATCTATACGAGGCAAAGGATATTTATTGCATATTGTTATCTTGTTCAATTTCCTGTAGTCAATGCACATACTCAAGGATCCATATTTCTTCTTTACGAACAGTACTGGTGCACCCCATTGGGATATACTCGATCTGATAAAACCCTTCTCTAACAAATCCTGTAGTTGTTGTTTTAGCTCCTTCAACTCTGCTGGTGCCATCCGATATGGCGGTATTGATATGGGTTATGTGCCAGGTGTCCGAAATCTATTTCTCGTACTGGGGCAATCCTGGTAAATCCTCAGGAAATACATCAGAAAATTCTCTCACTACCGATACATTTTCTATACTAATTGTTCCCTTTCTTGTGTCATTTACAATAGCTAAGAGATCTAAGAAACCTTTCTTCAGAAGTCACTGAGCTTTTATAAAAGATACCACTTTGCAAGTCTCTGGAACCTGACCCCCTTTTAGAATAAAACTAGGCTCGTTTGGTATCTCAAACTTGACTATCTTTGCACGACAATCGACGATAGCATAGCAAGAAGATAACCAATCCATTCCCATCAGCATGTCAAAGTCAATCATATCAAGTACAATAAGATCAACTAGAGTATATGTACCCTCAACCCGTATTTGACAAACACGATACACGTATTCAGCTAATAGAGACTCTCCAACAGGAGAAGCAACTAGAAAAGGATCATTCAATAGCTCAGGCTGTCTACTAAACCTCAAAGCAAAGTACGAGGACATATAGGAGTGAGTAGATCCCGGATCAATCAACGCAAGTGCATAAAATGAACAGACATAAAGAATACATGTAACCACGACTTTCGAGGTCTGAGCATCCTGTCTAGTAAATGCAAAAACTCTTGCCTGAACTCTACCAGCATTTCCTTGTCCTTGATTCACAGTAGCACGGTCTCCAGCAGCTCGACCTCTATTTCCTGTACATGTAGCACCTGAAGCATTACGAGTAGTCTGAGTAGGTGTATCTGACTGAATAGAAGCCTGGTTGAAGTTCCTTAGAGGCTGAGGGCAATCCCTCAAGTGATGTCCCAATTGGCCACACCGAAAGAACTCTCCCATTAGAACACGACATCAGACCAAATGTGATTTACCACAGGTCTGGCAGACTGAAGTAGTGGCATATATCTACCCAGAATTACGATGTCCAGATGATAATGGTCCTCTAGTACCCTGTCTATAAGGTGGTCTGTATGCAGATGATCACTCTGAACTATGTCTAATAAAATACTAAGCGGGCATTGCAAATATAATCTGGGGTATTATGCCCAGAGTCGATCCCACATGGAATTTATGTATCAAGCAAGCTGTTAGAATACTCAACTGTCACTTGAGGTTATTTAAATTACTAACACTAAAGATTAAAACTAAAGATTAACTAGGCTAAGGTGTAAGCAATTGTAATAAAGATCTAAAGTTATGGTTTCCCCTGTCGGTGAACTTCCTTCTCGGATACTTATTATAGTTTGATTAGTTGTCTCTATCAATCATGAACACTCTATCTACCATAAATCTCTCTCAAGTAATTATGATAATTTACTAGACGCACTCTCTCAAGTTACGCTAGCTAGATTGCATTACAGTTCACTTTAGATTGCACCCGA
>ML435105.1:17119-69316 GCA_005239525.1 Nicotiana knightiana | reverse complement strand
TTTTTGGGGTCTATTTATATGTTTGGGATAAACCCTAAACGTGTAGGAGACTTCTATTCCAACCGGGAGACACTTAAACTCTTCAAAAACTCGAATTTAGCCGGAACAGGGGCCTGGCATTTGGGCCCTGGCGCCTGGCTAACGCCAGGCCCTGGCTAACGCCAGGCAGGGTCAGGCATTTCAGCTCTAACGCCTAGCTAACGCCAGGCAGGGCCAGGCGTTTGGGCTCTGACGCCCGGCTATAGCTCGGTGCACTCTTCCTCGCCTCTTGAGCGTATTTTCGATGTATTTGCATCCATTTAGCTCGGTTTCTATCTCCAATTCACCTACACAATAGACTCTATTCTGCACATAAAAAGTATATTTTTATCATTAACACACATAAAATGTAGGGCATATAACATTTTAAACCATGAATTCTAGTCTCGCATCAATACCCCACACTTAAACATTTGCTCGTCCTCGAGCAATCAAACTATACGCATGTACACAATTTATTAAGCAAATCCCTTAACATGTTATACCAAGAATTTTTAAAATNAGAATGACATACAAACCTCACACACACATGGCACATAACTCACTCAGGGTTGGATCTATCACGATACTCCAGTCAAAGCAGTTAAGAAAATCATAAGAATTCCTGATTTAAGGTATTTATCCTGGATTCAAAAAATTGAGCCTAAGCGTCACAACCACAGTACTGACTATTCTCAAGGCATTAGCATGTTTCGAGATATTTCTACTATTAATCCCTTAACNTCCATCGTCGGGAAACGCCCAAATTATTCCATTAATCTAACATAACTAAGATAGCATAGAAAGCCACCAGACAATCTCCTCACCCCACACTTAAAATTGTGCATTATCCCCTATGCGCACCCATACATACAAGAGGGTAAAGAAAAAAAACTCTCTGGTAGGCCAAAGGCCGAAGCACTAGCATCTCATGGGGTACTCAGACTTCTCCCAGGCCTGGTCCTTCCTGTGGGTACCTCACAATTAGTTCCAACCATCTGGTTTGCTGNAAATAGCATAGAAAGTCACCAGACAATCTCCTCACCCCACACTTAAAATTGTGCATTGTCCCCAATGCGCACCTATGCATACAAGAGGGTAAAAAGAAACTCCCTGGTAGGCCAAAGGCCGAAGCACTAGCATCTCATGGGGTACTCAGACTTCTCCCAGGCCTGGTCCTTCCTGTGGGTACCTCACAATTAGTTCCAACCATCTGGTTTGCTGTTGCATCATTCCAGTGGCTTTGCGTTCCATGCTCCTAAAAATTCAAAAAAATTGACACTACAAAGATAATAGAATTAAAAAATAAATAAATAAATAAAAATAAAATAAAGCAGTAAAGCTGGGTTTCCTCCCAACAAGTGCTTGATTTAACGTCGCGGCACGACGTGAATCACTTTCTGCCTCCACTTCGAACTTATGAATTGAGCCCCCAATTTGGCATCAAGTTTTCGGTTATGCTCCAAGGGTGGTGGAACAAATATAATTGGCCCAAGAAACAATTGTATTATTTTACACTTCTTGGCATTTAGACGAGGTATATAGTCTTGTCTTTCTGGCAAGAAAAATTCCAGAATGTAGGCATCTTGTTCCTCATTCCTTGACTCATCAATTGGCTCGAATGACTCTATTTCCATATCATCATCCAAGCACAATGTGAAAAAATGTTTGGAGTGAGGACCAATGCGCTCAAACACATGAACTTCAGGACTTTCAACATCCTCAACATCAATCACACTAGAGTCGATTAAATTTGAATCCTCAACGTCTCTGGTTGACTCTACTATTACTTCTTCAACATCGGCATCCTCAAATTCTAGTTGGTTAGAGTGTTGGGTTTCTACTTTGGACCCCTCCATTGACACCTCAATTTCCATCTCTAATGTACACTGCTCCTGGCTACTATCCATAATATTGGCATATTGAGCATTAAAAGCTTCAACTAGTTGACTCGTTTGAGCCTCCAAGTTGCGAATAGTTTCATCTTGCCTTTGTACCCGCAGTTGTAACTCCTCCTGTTGTTCCAAAATGCACTTCATAATATCCTCGAGCCTTTTCAGGTCATCATCATTGGGTTCTTTGCTTCTATTAACTTCACAAGAAAAAGAAGAACCATCAAAGTAAGGCGTTTGGGCTCTGACGCCCGGCTATAGCCCGGTGCACTCTTCCTCGCCTCTTGAGCGTATTTTCGATGTATTTGCATCCATTTAGCTCGGTTTCCATCTCGAATTCACCTACACATGAAATAGACTCTATTATGCACATAAAAAGTTTATTTTTATCATTAACGCACATAAAATGTAGGGAATATAACATGTTAAACCATGAATTCTAGCCTCGCATCAGCAGACTGTGAAGACAAGTGTGTCCCTGCCTGAGAACCCTGTTGTTGTTGTCCTTGATTTCCTGCTTTTTGATTTTCACTAAAACCGCCACTGCAATACCCTCATGTCTTGGCCTTCTTATGTAAATCACTAGCTGCACGCTCATCACGTCCCTTGTTTTTAATTTTTCTAGCAAGGTCGACTGCATCAGAGTACGATAAAGTCTTCATCTATGGAGCTACTGCAGTGTATAACCGACCAACCAATCCATCAACGAACCTCTAAACTCGAGATTCTTCGGTAGACACTAAGTGCGGAGCATATCTAGCCAACTTACAAAACTTGGTGTTATATGTTGACACATCCATATCTGGAGTCTGAACCGATCTCTCAAAGTCTCTAGCATATTTTTGCATCAGGTTGTCTGGAAGAAAATGATTCATGAACAACTTAGTGAACTCGTCCCATGTCAGTGATGTGGCTCCTGCTGGCCCTCCTAGCAACATAGTTTCATACCATGTATTGGCTATATCCTCTAGTTTGTATGCTACGAGCTCCATGACTCTCTCACGAGAACATCCTAGAGCACGTAATGCCTTGAGTGTCCCATCCAAGAAACTTTGAGGATCTCCTGAATTATCAGAACCTGTGAATTTTGGTGATTTCAATTTTAGGAACTCTTGTAAGGATACTTCCTTATTTCTGAAAGTCTGAGTCTGTGCAGGTGCTTGTGTCTGTAAAGTAACTTGAGGAGCTGAATTTCCACCATGAATAGGCACCCATGCCTCTAACACATTCAATAATCTTGCCACTATGTCTGCAGGTAAGGAAACAGTAGGTACAACATTTGGCACTAGTGGTGGAGCATCCTGAACTCCCCGCCTTTGCACATGATCTGGCATAGTAGCTTGGGGTTGACCCATGTTCCCATCTTCAGGTTGAGGAGCAGCCTGTCTTCTAGTTTGATGAACTCCAACTTGACCGCCACCCCTGGTAGTACCACGTCCAACACCACATCCAGCAGATGAGAGTGTGCGTGTCCTAGCCATCTACGAAAAATATTCCAAAGTCAATTTCAAGTTATCTCAACGCAAGATCAAAGAATGAAAGAAGGGAAAACATTCCTAGATGTTCAGTAGCCTCAAGGTCATAAGTATGGGCGCCTTCATACCCATGAACAAGACTCTACTAAACATTGCTCCATGACTCGGGACTTAAAGCCTAAGCTCTGATACCAACTTTGTCACGACCCAATTTAGGATCATGATCGGCACCTAGGAGCAAGTTCCCCCAAGTAAGCTTCGTCGATATTTTGCAGAAAATCGGATAAAGTTTTCCCTGTTTTTGGACTATCCAAAAAATTTTCTTGTCTCAAATCAGCAACCAAACATCATAATAGCAATTCAAATGACAATGACTTAATCAATTAACCAAAATAACTATCTACCTTTAACAGTCCACCCACTAACAACTAGAAATACCACTTTATCTCCAAATTTGATAAGAATGAGCGATACTCAATATAAGTCTATAATAACAAAGAATACTCAAGACACTAAAAGAATGACCATGGAGCGACTCTAAGAGTTCAAAGAAAAGACCATAACAATTGATAAAATCTCCGCCCACGCGAACAAGTGCGAGGCTCACCAAGAACTATCAACTTGTGCGTATAATATCAATATTCATATTTGGGAGATTTCAATGAACGGATCATGTAATTTGTATAACTATGGACTTCTTCGCAAGAAGTCAAATATAACGGTAGTTCCTACTCGAGGTAAATCGGTAACGGTATGCTAGTTCTAACTTCCCACTAGCGAGGGATGTAACGGTAATCGGTAATTACAAGGTGCACCAGGTCTAACGAACTCGCCGTTAGATACGGGATCCTTCAAAGTCTACTCCCATTTATACTTGTCATTGTATTCGTATATACTCATAGGAAAATATTTTAATTCAATATAAGGAATTTCGGTTCTTATCAAATCATATAATTTCATTTCGATAACGTAAATTCAAGTAACGGTAAAACAGATCTAGTGACAACGGAAATATTTAAAACCACGGTAATCATCTCGAATAATTATTTCGTTATCATATCGATTTGTCCCACATGCACAAAATAATCGCCAACATATTCATATTAAAAATTATGTGTAAATCATGCAAGTTAAGAAAATAAAAATTGCGGTAAGATTACTACTTACGGTACTCGTGCCGAAATACCAAATGCTTCACCTCGAGCAATTCGTACAAATTCCTCCAATCAATCTATAATTACATAATATCGATCTCATGTTAATTTTTTTGTTTAGGCTAATTCATAGCTAATTTCGAATACCCACTCATCGGAGTTCATGTTTGAGTCTTAATTTGTGAATTTATATTTAATCATAGAACTAGNCCTTCTTCACCTCGAGCAATTCGTACAAATTCCTCCAATCAATCTATAATTACATAATATCGATCTCATGTTAATTTTTTTGTTTAGGCTAATTCATAGCTAATTTCGAATACCCACTCATCGGAGTTCATGTTTGAGTCTTAATTTGTGAATTTATATTTAATCATAGAACTAGTCCATAATTTCTATCAATTTTAAACTGTTTAGTACAATTTACTCCTCTAAAATTAGACCTATCAGTGCTTAAACCAAACCTTTATAGCCTCGTTATCTTCATAGTACTTGTATATTTCTTTTTATATAAGAGAAAATTGATATTGAATTCTTTTGTATTACATGGAATTGCATAGATGCAGTGAAATAATTCAACAGATAAGGAGAAGAAGGTTAACCTCTTGAGTCGAAGGAGAGCTTTTATACTTTCAATTTCAACTCCCAATTCTTCAAGGCCTTTGCCCAAAGCTTTCTTCTTCTTTTTCTTCTTCTCTTTTCACGTTGTTAGTGTCGCAGAGTTTGCATAAAATTAAGGATATAGTATGTGTTGTGGGGGTCTCAACTAATGTTCATTCAGGTCAAGAGTACTTCACTTTGTAAATGTTAGTTGTTGCCTCATTTCATTACGTGTCAATTCAAATCGAAAGATATTGACACTTAAGTACACGTTCCTTCTTTTGCCTAGAATTGTTCTTATTCTATTTTGTCTTTGCATTAGTGGGGGATTGTTGGTATTATTTTATATTTTATAATGCAAAGTCAAAGATTTCTTTGTAGTCTCTTTTCCTTCTTTACTTCTTTGTCTTTTGTGAAAGACAAAGTATCCCTCATTGGTTGTGGAAAGTCTTTTTCTTCACTTTATAATGAATTACTCTTTGTTGGGTTTGTAAAGAACTAGTAAAAGGGAGTGGTCTCGCGCACATGAGAAGTTGGTCCTGAAGGCAAAACGGGTCGATTTCCCCCCTGCGCGCGAGATATACGTGAGGCCTAATCCAAATCTGATTTTGCTAAAATTATTTCTTTAATTTTTGAGTTTACCAGAAAAATGTCCAAATACATGCTTACCAGAATATGTTCAAATTCTCTCTTTGAATTGAATGATTTAATTCTTGTAACAACTGTAGTTAATTGGGTAACGACTCCATTTTAATTTCTGTAACAACTATAGATCAATTTCTTCCAAACTTTCAGCCACGAGTGCACGTGTTTGGAGGTACTGTGGAACCTTGGGGAGCTACCGGTCTTAATGATTTGCACTCAGTCGGGCCAAAATCTCTTTCAAGATAGTGGCTTGCCACGACACAGTATTTTTGATAAGTTATTCTTATTTCCTTCTTGTTCTTAGTCAATATTATCTACTCATTTTTCTTACAATTACACCTCACCAAATTCATTCTCAATCTTAATCACCATATTGGAAATTTTTCTTATGCAAGAGAATTTAATAGTTCATATGGAAAACAAAATTATTTTTATCTTATTTATACAGTATAATTTTTAAAAGAAAAAAGTAAATTTAGCCTCCTTGGCTCCTGTTAGCTCCCCATTGGCCGAGATCAACTTGCCTGCCATCTTTTCCCTTTTTGCGATTAGAATGAATATCTCTCACATTTAATTAAGTATGTTTTTGGAAAAAAGAGAAAAATACTAGTCTAATTTCCTTAAGGTCTAGTTAAACTACATGTTCTCCAATTTAAACATCAAATTCTTCTCTCTAGAAACTCTTTGCTTGAGCCTTTAGATGTGATGAATAATCCTGTACAATGCAGAAAAAAATAATTAACATGTCATTTTGCTATAATCTGTTTTTGGAAGTGCTGGATTTTAAGTTTTGACCAATCTCAGTAAATATGTTGAAACTATTTAATATACTCTATTCTAAAAGTGATTTAGTACTAGAGTATCTTTCGAAGGTACTATATTACTGTGGGGATCAAAGAGAATAAGGTTTTATGCGGAAGCTAATAAAGTAAATTTTGGTGACGATAAATCAGATAAAAAAGAAAATATACTAAATAAGCATACTATATTAATATGATTTGGTCAAGTGACCTACATATATATGATTTACTAATATAAAAGAGAAAAAAACTTATGAGAGAATAAATTCTCCCCGTAAACAAAACTCTCTCAATGACTACATCGTAGATTCTATTGTGTTATGTATGAAAGAGGGATCCTCAATTTATGGAGGTCCGCAATCTTTTCCTACAAGAAAGAGATATGTCAAATATAGAAGAGAATCTATACTTTTCTTTTAGGAAAAATAAAATAATTATGGTTAATATTCTACCCTTCCTTCAAGTAAAAGAATAAATTCAAATAAAATAAAAAAATCAAGACAAATTCCTAGCAATTACCTTGAAGAAAAAACTATATATACTCAGTCATTTCCTATTGACAATCATATTTGACTCCACATTATTCTAGTAAAAATAAAAAAAAAATATTTCTTTAAATATATGGGGGAAAACATCAAAGATCATATTTTTTCTTTTTTACTTTTTAGTAGTAAGTTGTGCATTAAAGCCAATATCTTACTATTTTTAGTACTTTATATCTAACGACAACAATTGTAAATCAATATTGACATGGTATAATGGATCGGTATCACATTACCGCATGAAAATAGCACGGACTAATTAGTTTTTGGATTGGTAATTGAAAAATAGCCAGCATTTATAAAGTTATTAAAAAATAATCACTATTTTGCTGCAACACAAAAAGTTCAGCATAATATACTGGAGATTGGTGCATCTGTGTATGAAATTCCAGCATATTATGCTGGAACTCCAGTACACGATAAGTTACAACATAATATCTAGAGATTGGAGCACCCGTGTATGAACTCAAGGGCGGATTCACCCTTATGGGTGGGGGTGGTATGGCTCCCGTTCGATTGGTAAAATTATCATATATTTATGTATAAAAAAATTTAAACTAGGTAAAATATATGATCATGCCACCCCCATCCGCAAACTAGACAAATGTGTCATGACTAGTAGACATTTTTGAAAGCTTTTCTCGTGTGTAAAAATTCAAGTTGGAATTTATCTGACTTTCCCTTTTCGTTGTGCTTTTTATTTTTTTTCTCCCAGTCATTTTCCTTTTTGGCTACCTCTCAATTGCCTATTTGTCGTTTATTATTTTTATTTCTTTCTCTCTATTTTATTACTTTATCTTTGATGTTTAACAAGAACACTCAAAAAAGAGCCTCCAAAATTTTATAATATAAGCATTTCCCTTAACCTCAAATCTTTTGGTTTTCTTCTTTCAAAATCAAAAAATTTGGGTCTTGATTTAGATTGAGATCAAAATTAATTTATAATTTTTTTTATTATTATAACATAAAAATTTGTGTTATTCTATGATTGTTAAATATAATTTAAATCTCTTTAGTAATAAATTATGATGAATATTTTGCAAGCATTAGATTTATGATTTTAAGTTTTGAGATCTTGTAGTTTATTTAATTTCTCATTTACTTATGGGGTATAATTTATCTATTGAAGATGTTCTTTTTTTTTTTTCTTATTCTGGTCGGTGGAGTTTCCTTATTAAAGATTTTATTCTACTTGTGCAAATTTATTTTTAGCATACAAAAAAATATAGTTCCCTAGTGAAAATATTGATTTTACTTATATTATTAATAATAAAAGTGTGATTCCTTCTTTAAAATGTTAATTATATTTGTTTCTTAATGTCTGAGATGTAATTTTCATACGCCAATAATAACATATATACCAATGAAATTTCACAAGTAGGGTATGAAGAATTGATGTAATTTTTGTATTTGCAAATAAAGTGCTTATTAAATTGTTCAAATAAACTAAAAAATGAACCGGACAGTCGTAACAAACTATATATTATTAGTTATTATAAGGTGTACATTAAAAGAAATTTTGGCACCCGCCACCTTTAAATCCTAGATTCGCCTATATATGAACTTCAAGCATATTACGCTGAAACTCCAATATATTATGCTGAAAGTTCCCGTATAAAAAATTCGAACTCCAATATATTATATTGAAATATTTTTCGGATCTTACAAAATATTTTCGTTCAAATTTATCTTTATATAAAAAGTGACTAAATTTCTATTACTTTTGAAACAACTACTTTTCAATAACTACTTGTCAATTTGGCTATTCTTTAATTTTGCCCCATTACAGCGTTCCAAAACTTTCAAGCAACAAGAAAACGATAGGTTGCGATCTCATTAACTTAACTCCTTTCACATAATTTATATTGAAGTCTAAATGATCCATTGCACTTTTGTAGCAAAAAAAAAAGTTACCCACACCAGATATTTACACCAACCAATAAAGGTATGATATGTGTTTTTTAAAAAAAATTAATTTTTACAAAATTAATCATGATTAGTTAATTTACATGCTCACCTGATTAATTTACTTAACCAAAATAAAATGACATGATTGGATATAAACACTCGATGCGATATAAATTTTTACCAACAAATTATTAGCCAAATATAAATATTGTAAATGAGTAAGAAACTACAAATGGGGAAGCATCTAGAAGACACCCTTGAGGAAATAAGCTCTTGCAGTTTCTTAGCAACTTCCTGGAAACCAGTAAGAATTAATGATAGTGTATAGAATAATTCTTAACGACTAAGTTACATTGTTAATTAAACTCAAAATCTCATCACTATTTATATTTTGATAGTCACGTGGCAGAATTTTAAAATACGATTACCAGAATTTATGGCTGAAAATTGTGGTACTACTATAAATGTTGTGTGCTTTAAATTCTGCTTGAGAAAAATTATGGCATGGGGCAGTTTTTCCAAACTTGGATTAGCGGGATTAAAAAATCAACAGTGACACCGAAATGTCGTATTTTTGTCATTCTCCCTTGAATTTAATGCCTCCAAGCTTATTGGGCCTGTTAATGATGTTGTGGATAGTTGGACAGGAAACATTATCATTTTGCACAATGAAGTTTTGGACTTAAAAATTAAAGTTGGACTTCTGCTCAAAATAATGCTCGATATGAGGAAAAAGTAGTTATATCGCCCGAGTTGATTTTTGGCATAAGCTATGAAAATTAGGTACTCTGGCACTAAAAAAGAATTTAGAAAATTGTACTGCGGAAAAGTTGTGTGCTAGGATCAATGTTTTAAAAGGTGTTTTCGGGGCGAGTCCTGGGGCGGGTCGCACAAAAAATACCCTGAGGCGATGATGTAGGGCAAAAGTCTCAAGAGGCGTACGTCCAGTAATTCGAGGTGTACGCCTGGACGTTTGAGACGTATTTTTTAGTAGGCGTAAGCTCCAGATGCTTTTTCAAATTAAAACAAAATTTGTTGAATAAGTCTTTCATATAATACCCAAATTCTCAAAAAGTTAGCTTGGTAATTACTCAAAAGTTTCAAAAAGGAACTGAAATATGTTAAATTTAAAAGTCAAGACTTTTTTATCGATTGAAGCCCCAATTCATGCTCTTTCCCAATTCTTTATCTTGTCCGCTAGTTTGTTAATATCTCCCAATATTCAATTTTTTTTGACAAATACAAAGAGAAATCCATTCTCCTTGATAGCAACAAGTTCAAAGTTCAAATTGCAGGTTAGTCATCCTTTTTGTTCCTCCATGTAGAAAACTTTATTCTTTTCGACTCAAGTTTGATTAGTTTTTTGTGAGAATGGAGCACATCTATATATATATGTGTGTGTGTGTGTGCGCGCGCGCGCTCTATTTTTCACATATTTATAATTTTCTTCAATTTTTATGCAATTTTACATGTTTATAAATATTTACTGTAATTATATTATTTAATGAAATATTAAAAATTAAATACCTATGGGGCTTACGCCCCGTGCCTCCGGGCTTACGCCTCGCTGAGGCATATGTAAAACGCTTTGCCTTACGCCCACGTCTTTTAAAACACTGATTAGGATTACCTTGTTATAAAACGACTTAGGAGATTCTTTTAATGTTTTATTAAGTTAAGAAGTCCACCTTTGGATCAAGTAGGCAAACAATCTCTGTGCCTTCTCGATGTTGGGATAACACACTACTCTTTCCATATCATACTTGTGAGAATTTACTATGTTTGTTGTTGTTTGGATTCGAAATTTTAATCTTTTTGAGTTACTGAGTTCTAAATCAATAATTGTACTTATTCAATAGAATTCATAAGATAAATACAGTGTTTGAATAAAAGCTACTGACTTCGATCAAACCTAGCTCGAAAGACTTAGCTAGCTCCGCCTTGCACGTCATGTTCTATAATCTAAGTGGACTTGATAATTGAACAATGCTGAATAATACTGTGACGACTAAAGGCTTGAGTTGTACCTTTAATCATTGAATTTCTGGTTGCCTAGACTCAGTATAATACCACAGATTTTCATTGCATAAACCCCTAATAAGAGTTAGTCTCTCTCTCTCTTTTTTTTTTTTTTCTTTTTTTTTTTTTTTGTGAGAATCAGTATTGGTGGTCCTGTCTGCTGAGTCTACATCTCTTTGTTGTATGATAACGTTTCATTTAGTGCGGATTAATTAAGATACAGAAATATAATGAGATGTGTTGTCATGTTTTATTGTAGGTACCTAAACAACGACCTTTTGAGCTCACTTTCCTTCTTTGTTTACAATATAAAAATGCCTTTTATCTTTCATGACTTCATACTCAAATCCCATCTTCAACACCTCATTACCCATTTCCCTTCAATGCCAAGAAAAGATAATTAAAATCAGAAATTTTTGTAGTCTTCATAACAAGTCTAGCTCAACTAGGAGCTAAAGTGTATTAAAATATCAACTCAAAATAGAAATCAAGTTTACATCTTGTAGAAATAAGATTCATTTTCCTAAGCAAATGTAAAAGAATGCAGAATGTTACTATTCTGAATTGAATACTTCAATTATGTAAAGAATTAAATGAATCTGTACACTTGCGAATCTCGGATGAAAGATTGAACCCAAAGTGAACCACGAACCAGAGCAAAGAGAGGTCTAAGGTTCGAACTATAGGAATTCAGTAGCTCCAGATAGGAGCTATTCCTCCTTCAGTAGGTCCGGACGCCCAAAGCAAAAGAAAGAAGAAGCCCAATGGTGGAACCAGAGTTAGTTAGAAATTAGTCCCACTAGTTGCTCATGTTTGTGGCTGCTTTCTATCCACCATGTTTGAAACCCAACTTGTTCACTGCTCTCTTCTTCAGCTGGAGCAGGGAGATTGAGATCCAAAAAGTCTCTGATTTCTGGTGTTGGTTTCTGTAATATAACAGCTTGGTTGTTGCTTTTGGCCTCAGCAATCAAATGAGATCTCTTATGACCACCTAAAGCTTGACCTGATTGGAAAATCTTGAAGCAAATTGGACACTCAAACCCCTTTAGTTTCTTGGACACACAACTTGTCTCAATTGTACTGTCATTGCTGCTATTCTTTGTGTTTGTGAGCTTTCTATCAGCAGCTTGATTTTGCATATGCTCAATCTCATTACTAATTTTTTCACAGTCTTTAGTCCTTTTGTGGCTTGCTCTATGACCTCCAAGAGCTTGGTAAGAGTGAAAGCTCTTGTTACAAGTAGTACACTCAAATTTGATCTTTTTCTCAGAATCAGAATCTTGATCTCTTTGTTTCTTTGTGTTGCTGTCTACACTAATATCACACTCATTCATTTCAAAGTTTCTTTTCTTGCTATAGCTCTCTTTGGCTAATTTGTAGTGAACTTCAATTTCAGACTCCTCAAATCCATTTTCTTTATCCTCTTTAATCTTCTTTTGCTTATCATCTGATTCCTCTGATTTGTCCATTTTGTGATCATTTCTTGGAATCCTAAGAGCTTTTGCATTTGACTTTGAGCTCTCATCTTGTTCTGGCTTCCCATTTTTGACTTTCTTCAGCTTGACCAATTCACTATCCTTAAATTTGGAATTCTTACTCTCATTTTCATCAGTAAAAAGATTTAGGCCAACCCCATTTCCTGAATCCCTTGAAAGAATGATCAAACTCATAGCAACCTCCTCTTGTTCTTGTTCAATCTCAGTTACAGTAGAGGAAGTTGTAGTTGTTATGTACCTTTTGATCTTTCTTGATGATCTCTTCTTCTTATTAGGAGTTGCTGTTTCAGTATCAGATTGAATATCCATAACCTGATTTTGAATTGCATAATTAGCATCATTGTTCCAAGAATCTTCTTCTACTGTACTTTTCATAGATGATATTATTTTCTCTGAGTGACACTTCATATGGCCAAATAATGCTTTCCAAGATTGGAAACTTTTGCCACATTCTTTACATACCTTATTCTGATTTGGAACCAAATTAGTATCTTCCCTTGACTCAGCAAATTTTGAAGTCTTTTTTGGATTTTCTCTTAGACCATAATCAGCAACAGGAGAAATTGCTTCAATAGATGGAAGCTTCTTTTTAGTCTGATCAATGGAAGAATTGATCAAATGAGACCTCATATGGCCCCCTAAGGATCTACCACAAGGGAAACTTTTGTTGCAAAATTTGCATATATACTTCAGTTCTTGATCTTCTTTCATTGAATTTAATGAGTATTCAAGAAACAAGAATCCAATCAGACGATCAAGAAAAAAAAAACCAAACTTTAACAAGTATTCCTCACACGCTCAAAAATATGCTTCAACTCTGTATACAATTCTACCAAACCAACAAGCTAAATGATACAGAGTCAACCAACAAAAAACAGAACCGATTATAAACCAGATAAGAAGCTGAAATATGAAGTGGGGTTTCAGAATTCTGAAATTTTTAGCTCAAAAAAATAAATTTTTGATCAATAACAAGATCTACTATAGGCAAGAAAAGAGAGCTGAAGAAGCTGGTGGATAAACAAGCTACTAAAAGAAGAGAAGAAAATTTTTAAGTAGTAGTAGCAGTTTAATGTCTCTCTCTAGTTTCTCTCTCTTACAAATTACAATGCTAAATTTGGAATTAGGAGGAGAAAACCATGCATGGAAGCAAAGATAAAAAGATGAGGTAAAGGGGAAGATGGTAGTACCACGTGTACTTTACCGCAGGCGGATCCAGGATTTGAGTCTTATTGTTTCCTACCGTAATTTCAGATTAATATGCACCAATAACTGAGTTCACAATTATATATTTATAAATATTTAGTGAATTTCTTAATATAAATACAGGATCTATGCAAAAGTTACTGGGTTCCCGGGAACCCGTATTCTATTCTCTAAGTTCGTCCCTGCTTTACTGAGAATCCTACGCTAACCCAAATCTAGCGGACAAAATTAGTCGGTCCGCTGAAATTAACTGCATTGCTAGTAAAAAAGTATATAAAATTTATATATAATACATATATATATATAAAATAAAAATATTTTGTTGGCTATTATTTTTTAAAGCGGCTAAAAAGATACATTTGTCTATAATATCAAGCTCTTACGATCTATTTTATACAGACAGCGACTAAAATTTTCACATTGTCAGTATTCAGTGTAATTTAACTTTTTATAATAAATTACTAAACATTTCATTAGGTTAAATTGACCTACTCTAACAGTTAACTTTTTTAACGAGCCTTATATGGTAGTCTTAAAAATAGAGCAATAACCTACTAATGGTTTTGAATTGCACTGATAAGTTGCCGGCTTGACTTGATTGCTGCCTGCTATGATCATATCACTAACCACAACGTCAATTTCTAATTAAATATTAAGGAAATTAATCACTTTATAGGAAGTAGGTAATGAAAGTTGTTCACCCTTTGTGCCTGTTTTATAAGTCGGCAATCGTAGTACATGTGTGCAGCTGTAAAATTGTCTGTTTGGGATTTCCTTTTCTCTAACAAGATGTAGCATATAGCCTAGGGAAAGATGTTAGTATATGTATATGGGTAAAACCGAGCATGCCGTATGACTTGATTTCCCGGTGAGCCAAACGGAGCAGGAACATGACTGTAATGTATAGGAGTTAGAACGAAGAATCCCTCGTATCGGGGCTCGGGCAAACACTTGACCTCAGGGATATCGAGGACATATCCTCGAGGTTCGGTTTAAGGGTTGAGACTTCAGAGAGCACTACCAATTAGCTGCACACGACTAACAAATGACCGTGATATCGGTACTCAACCGGATATCACAACATGAATCTCGGCTCGTATCAGCAAAAAATCAGTGATCGTCGAAACGGATGATTTTTACTTTTTTGTAGAATTGTACTTAGGGTAAAACTCCCCTACTATATAAAGGAAAAAGATTGTTATTCATAGGCATACATTGTGACACGCATATCAAGACAATATACTCTTATTCTTTCTGTTATTCAAAGTTCTTACTTTTGTTCATTAGTCCTTCATTAGTGTGATCCCAGGATTGAAGGCATGCACCTCATTAAGACATTACTGAGTCCGGGATCACTCTCCTTATTGGTTTGACAATTTATTATGTCCTTTATCTGTTTAATCTAACGAAATTTGTCATTTATATTGAATTAATCTGCATATCCTTAAAATCACATATAAATTTAACTGTTATCCGTTTCTTAGGGTAAATAGTTTGGCGTCCACCGTGGGGCAAAGGATAATAGTGGCAATTTGATACAAATATTCATAGCGCACTCTATTTTTCACTTGTTCTTTGAGCTTCTAATTTCAGGTCAAATCAAAAATGTCAAACCCCCAATCTATCCATTTGAACATTGATGCTGAGTCTGGCTACTATGGCGAGACAGCAATGTGGTGCCCAGCAACGAGGTGCCCCCTGTTGACCCCAATGGAGTTCCAGTCGCGGATCTGAACGATGTTAACTCACATATGACCATCGAAGCAAAATTTCCTACCGACCCGAACACAACATTTGGGGGGGAGGCCGATCGATAGCCCGGAGTACACAGGGTGATGGCATCAACTTGCGGGTGATCTTCGAAATGTAACAGGCTCAACATGCAGCAATAGCCAGATGCAGAACCAAAGTTGCGCCCCATCAGAGTTAAGCCCGAATCATCCCAGGAAAAACTCTCGCAGAAATGAACCGGCCACAGGAAGGCCGAGTGAAGCATAACCCAAGACCAAACCCGAGATAATAAAAATGACAAAACGTGTGGAATCGGGAGAAAAAAATCGAAGCCAACGACAAAAAAGTGGATTCCTATAACTTCAGGGTTGATCAAATCCCAAGAGCACCACCGATACTGAAGGGCTTGGAAACTAATAAATTTGTCCACAAACCTTTCCCTTCGAGCACAGCTCCGAAGCCGATCCCAAAGAAGTTCCGTATGCCCGAAAATATGAAGTATAATGGAATAACTGATCCAAATGAACATGTGACCTCCTACACGTGCGCCATAAATGTAAATGACTTGGAAGATAACGAAATCGAATCTGTTCTGCTGAAAAAGTTTGGAGAAACCTTGTCAAAGAGAGTTATGATATGGTATCACAACTTACCCCCTAATTCTATTGACTCGTTTGTTGTGCTTGTAGATGCCTTTGTAAAGGCGCACGCCGGGGCCATCAAGGTCGAGACTAGGATGTAAGATATTTTCAAAGTAAAGAAAAGAGATAACGAGATGCTCAGAGAATTCGTGTCGATTTTTCAAATGAAACGGATGGATCTGCCTCCAGTCGTGGACGATTGAGTCGTTCAGGCATTCACCCAAGGACTTAAACCCCAAAGCTCATTGGCTTCGCATAAGTTGAAACAAAATTTGATAGAATACCTGGCGGTAACTTGGGCCGACGTCCATAACAGGTACCAATCAAAAATCAGGTTCGAAGATGATCAACTCGGGGCTCTTTTCGGATCCGTTTATCCCGTCAAAACTAGTGACATATCCAAAAGAGTCGTCGATCATGAACCAAGATTGAACGGAGATCTATGGGGTAATGTGTCCGGACGCAATCCTGCGAAGAGTGAAAAAAGGAACGATCGAAGCCACAATAGTCAGGGACTTATGACTAAGATCGGTTTCAACAGGCCACTATGGGGCCCGGGAGGCACCAAGATTATTGGAATACAATTTCAGTGTCGACGCAGCCAGCATCATTTTCTCCATTGGACGCATCAAAGATACCAAATGGCCTCGACCATTGCAGTCCAATACTGCCCAAAGGTACCCCAACCTAATGTGTAAGTTTCATGGCACTCACGCCCACAGAACCGAAGGCTGCTGACAACTGAGAGAAGAAGTAGCTCGGTTATTCAATAATGGGCACCTCCGAGAATTCCTGAGTGATCGAGCCAAAAATCACTTAAGGAATAGGGACTCCAACAATTAGATCGAGCAAGAGGAATCTCAGCACGTCATTAACATGATCATTGACAGGATCGACGTCCCCCAAGGGCCGTTGCTAAAGCGCATTGAGGTGTCCATTACAAGGGAAAAACGAACTCGGGATTATATACCGGAGGGAACTGTATCGTTCAATGACGAGGACACTAAAGGCATCGTGAAACCACATAATGATGCACTGGTGATATCCGTACTTATAAATAAATTTCGATTTAAGCGTGTGTTAATTGATCTAAGTAGTTTGGCCAATATCATCAGATCGAGGGTCGTGGAACAACTGGGTTACAAGACCAAATAGTGTCTGCAGTCCAAGTTTTAAAAGGATTCAATATGGCGTGTGAAACTACTAAAGAGGAAATAACCTTACAGGTAAACACCGCCGGAACCATTCAGGAGATGAAGTTCTAGGTCATCGAGGGGGATATGAGGTACAATGCTCTGTTCGGGAGGCCGTGGATTTGTAACATGAGGTCAGTACCCTCGACACTACATCAAGCATTAAAATTCCACACACCGGGTGGGATCAAGACAGTTTACGGAGAACAGCCGTCCACAAAAGAAAATTTCGCGGTCAATGAGGTGACCCTGATATCCGTACTTTCAACATCAAAGAACCCGAGTTCTGTTATGAAGGAAGAAACCAAATAGCAATCACTGACACCAACCCCGACCGAACAAGAGAAGCAGGAGACAAGCGAGGATGATGATTATGGAGTCCCTAGGTCGTTCATATCCCCTAATGATTCCGATGCCACCAAGTCAATGGTTGAGGAGCTTGAGCAATTCATTGATCGAGTACTTTCCCGATCGGAAGGTATACCTTGGCACGGGACTAAATCCCGAGCTCGGGAAAAAACTCAGTACATTCCTTATAGCTAACATAGATTGTTTCTCTTGGTCCCATCTTGATATTATAGGGATCTCGATAGAAATAACTACTCACAAGCTGAGCTTGGATCCAAAGTTTCACTAGGTTAACCAGAAGAGGAGGCCTCAGTCCGAAGTCAAGCATGCATTCATCAAAGACGAGGTATCCAAACTTCTTAAAATAGGCTCCATTCGGGAATTTAAGTACCCAGATTGGTTAGCTAACGTAGTGGTAGTGCCTAAAAAGGGAAATAAATTAAGAATGTGTGTAGATTACAAAGACTTGAATAACGCATGCCCTAAGGACTCTTTTTATTTGCCTAATATCGATCACATGATCGATGCGACATCCGTCCACGAGACATTCAGTTTCTCGCTGCTTATTCCGGGTACAACCAGATCTGGATGGACCCGGGTGATCAAGAAAAAACTTCCTTCATTACTAAATATAGCACCTATTGTTATAATGTAATGTCATTCGGACTAAAGAACACCGGTGCCACCTACCAACGCCTAGTAAATCGGATGTTCAAATAGCAAATAGAATATCAATGGAGCTTTACATTGACAACATGTCAGTTAAGTCCCTGCGAGCATAGGACCATTTGGAACATTTATAGGAAACCTTCAACATACTGAAGAAATACAATATGAAGCTGAACCCAGAGAAGTTTTCATTCGGGGTCGGGTCCAGGAAGTTCCTTGGATTCATGGTGTCCAACCGGTGGATCGAGATCAATCCCGACAAGATCAAAGCTCTAGAGGACATCCCCGTGGTGGACAATGTCAAGGTCGTTCAAAGGCTAACCGGGCGAATAGCCTCCCTAGGTTGGTTCATATCAAGGTCCTCCGATAAGAGCCATCAGTTATTCTCATTATTAAAGAAGAAGAAGAAGAAGAAGAAGAAGAAGAAGAATAACTTCTCATGGACCCCAGAGTTCCAGCAAGCTTTGGAAGAACTCAAACTGTACCTTTTGAGTCCACCTTTGCTTCACACTCCGAAGGCAGATGAGCAGTTATACCTGTACTTAACGATATCTGAGATAGTGGTAAGTGGAGTCCTAGTCGGGGAATAGGAAGGTATGCAATTTCCTATCTATTATGTTAGCAGGACTCTAGGCGAGGCCGAAACAAGGTATCCTCACCTGGATAAATTGGTGCTCGCTTTGTTAAGCACCTCCAGGAAGTTAAACCCATATTTTCAATGTCATCCCATATGTGTCGTAACTACTTACCCGTTGAGAAACATAATGCACAAACCCGAGCTCTCGGGACGTTTGGAATGGACCGTGGAAATTAGTGGGTACAGTATCAAATATCGACCCTGAACCGCCATCAAATCTCAAATTTTGGCAGACTTCGTAGCCGACTTCATGCTGGCCTTAATACCCAAAGTCGAAAGGGAATGGTTGTTGACCTCGAGGACTCTCTCGATGATCTGGACCCTCTTTACGGACGGTACCTCGAATGCAAAAGGATCCGGACTTGGCATCGTGTTGAATCCACCTACAGTTAACGTAGCAAGGCAATCTATTAGAACCTTGAAATTGACTAACAATAAGGCCTAGTATGAGGCCATGATTGCAGGTCTCGAATTGGCTAAAACCTGAGGGCCGAAATGATCGAAGCTAAATGTGATTACCTCCTTATGGTAAATCAAGTCAATGGGACATTCGAAGTGAAAGAAGAATAGATGCGAAGATACTTGGATAAAATACAAGTAACGTTGCATCTATTCAAGGAATAGACCCTACAACACGTACCCCAGGATCAAAACAGTGAGGCCGATGCTCTGGCTAATTTAGGTTCGTCGGTTGATGACGATGAATTCAACTTACGAACGGTCGTACAACTCATGAAATCAGTAGTGGAAGAAGGCCATGCCGAGATAAACTCAATACTGGAGAAACAAGTATATAGAGCAATAGACTATTTGAAGACTGGGAAGTTTCCTTGGGACCCAAAGAATCGAGAGCTTTGCGCACGAAGGCAGCCATGTTTAGCATGTCTGAAGATACGTTATCCAGAAGAATGTTTGATGGCCCACTTGACATATGCTTGGGGTCGGGAGACACTAAATATGTTTTGAGGGAAGTTCACGAGGACATCTGCGGAAACCATTCGGGGGCATAATCGTTGGTTCGTAAGATAATGAGAGACATCTATTACTGGATCGACATGGAGAAAGACGCGAGGGAGTTCGTGCAAAAATGTGACGACTGTCAGAGGCACGCACCAATGATCCACGAACTAGGGGAGTTACTACACTCGGTCCTATCGCCCTGGCCGTTAATGAAATGGGGAATGGACATCGTGGGTCCCCTACCATGGGCACCCGGTAAGGCTCAATTTATACTATTTGTGACTGACTATTTATATAAATGGGTTGAAGCTCAAGTGTTCGAGAAGGTCCGCGAAGAATTCATCGACTTCATTTAAGATCACATAATATGTCGGTTAGGTATACCGACCGAGATAGTATGTGATAATGGGAAGCAGTTCATCGGCAGCAAAGTAAGCAATTTTTTGAGGACTGTAAGATCAAGAAGATCTTTTCAACACCCTATCACCCTAGTGGGAACGTGCAGGCAGAGTCCACGGACAAAACAATCCTTCAAAACCTCAAGAAAAGGTTGACTGATACCAAAGGGAAATGGAAGGAAATCCTGTCCTAAATCTTAAGGGCATATCGTACAACCTCAAAATCCAGTACCAGAGCCACTCCATTTTTATTGGTCTACGGTGCCGAAGCATTAATACCAATAAAGGTGGGTGAACCGAACCTCAAGTTCCAGTATGCAACCGAGGAATCCAATAGTGAGGCCACGATCACGAGCCTAGAACTATTGTATGAGAGGCGCGAGGCCGCCCAAAAGCAGCGGATAGAAAGATATTACAACCGAAGAGCCAACCTTCGACATTTCAATATCGGGGACTTGGTGTTAAGAAGAGTAACACAAAATACCTGGAACCCGAACGAAGTAAGGCTAGGACCGAATTGGGAAGGTATGTATCAAGTCATTTGAATTACCGGTAAATGCTCGTATAAACTCGAAGCAGGAAACAACGCACAACTACCGAACAACTAGAATGTGACCCAATTAACATGATACTACTGCTAATGTACGACCTCATTCATTTTGTTTTATTTGTTCTATTATGAATTAGGCTAACATTTGCAGGCAACGAAAGAAGGAGAATGTAGCTGATTAGGTCTGAAAACACGCGTTGTACTTTTTTTCCTTTGAACCGGTTTTGTCCCAACTGAGTTTTCCGGCTAGATTTTTAACAAGGAAATAATAAACTATGCTAACTTAGAGTCAAAGAACGGTGTTAAATCGGATTCAATGGTCGCATCAATAGTATCCAAGTCCACTCGAAGATTGACCTTGAATACTGGGGGTCATCACCCTCGGGTCATAATTTTTAGCAAGGAAAGAAATTCTGTGCTCAAACAGTCTAGGCTCGATGGTTAGGATTCTTTGTAAGGGACAAACGGTTAAATGAAACGTGCCCGCATAGGTCACCCCGGCCATAATACGAGCTTTTATACAATCTTGTACCTTACACATAGAAATGAAAGAAAGTTTCTACCTTGCTAACAAACATTTTTTGCTTCTTAAAAGTATCGAGCCTAAGGGCTATTCCTACCCGGGAACTATCGATCCAAAGGGACACTCATATCCAGCCCAAAGGGCTACCCTCACTCAGGGAATGATGTCCTTAAAAAATTTGGACGGCTCGGGTTATCGAACCCCGGAGGCACAAAACCTATTAGGTAGTGCCAAAACCTAAAAGGCTATGGACACTTTAAAAATGGTTCGGAGACGTCTGAAGACCGTAATCAAAACAAGGCCTTCAACGAAATTCCAAACATGTTCAAAGGTTACCCTAGTCAAAGACATAGTCTAGAGATATTTAAACAAGCATCTTGGTAAAAGCTTTCGGTCACTCCAAAGCTTCAATAAGTTCGAGCAAAAGTTTCATGGAGGACAGGTATTGTTCGGACCTTCGGAAAATGACTTATTACTACGTTTAATTCTGTGCTAAGGCACTAGAGATGCTTGCAATTGTAAAAAGATGTTGAATGTAATAGACTTGAAAGTTTTCGAAAGAAAAAACAAAAACTTTATACATTCCAGAATATCTTTACAAGGCCAATGGAAATGTCCTTAACAAAATAAATGTACAAGATACAAAACCAAAACAAAATAATCCTAAGGCACTTACGCCTGATATTCAATAGGACCCGACTCATCACCAGAGACGTCGGGGCTTTATTCATCTTCGGGTTCGTCAGATCCCTCGGAGCCTTCTTCATCTTCGGGTTCAGCCAGCTTCTTGGCCTCGACCTCAAGCCTTTTCGCCTCCTCAATCTCGACCAACAGGTCGAAGCCTCAGGCATGGATCTCTTCAAGGGTCTCCCTCCAGGATAGCCGCCTCATGTACTCAGTAGTAGTCTTCACGCGAGCCTCGGCTGCTTCGAGATCAACCCTATACTGGGCCACCATCTCTTTAGCATCAGTCGAGGTAGCTTCCGACTTGGACCTCATTATTTCGAGCTCCTTGCCAAGGGCATCCCGTTCAGCAATGGCCGAGCGCAGTTGAGCTTGAAGGTCCTCGTTTTGACGAGCCCGTGCATCAGCCTTCTTCTTCGCCACTCAGAGATGAACCTATACCGATGCCAGTTGTGCCTGGGAGGTTTCCTTCTCCGAAGCCAACCGGTCCATTTTTCTCTTCCAACCATCGGCCATGGCTTGGACCTCATTCATTTCAGCTCAGAGTTGGCCGATCCGGTCAATCTTTTTCTGAACCTGCGAGGTTTGGTCATTAGTTACCATGGCTAATTATTTATTGCTAACCTAAAAAAACTTTACCTTTTCGACCAGATCGGCATATTCCCGCCTCAGGTTCGAAGCCTCCCTCTGAGCCTCATCCAACTTGGCCTGAAGGCCCATGATGGTCCCTTCGTGTTGCTCGCTGAGAAGCTTGTACATATCTATTTTCTCGGCAAGCTCTTTGACATCAAGCTCGAGATGGTTAACCTCAGTCCGGTACCGAAGAAAGATTTCGTGATGAAGTACCGAGGCCTACAAAAGGGTAAAAGAAATAGGACATAAGAAATATCAAGAACTAAGTAAAAGTTCGGAAGAGCGTAATGATGTCTTACCTGATTCAGTGCTTGCTGCGCCTCGTTGAACAGGCACGACACATCCACCTCATTCATTTTTTTCTGGTCTTCTTGAGTCACCAGGTATCGTAGGAAGCTCTCTACTCCCACGGGAGCAGAAAGAACTCGGGCATCCTACGGGATAGTGACGATTATCGACCTCTTACGGTCGGGATCTACACTCAGGGTGGGAAACTGGTTGATTAATTATGGGCTTGAGTTTAGCTCGCCGACTTCTGAAGACGGATCTTTTCTCGGCACTTCTAGGTTTCCCAACCTAGAAAAGTCATTCAAGGCGGACGAGCTTATGCCGACGAAAAAAGAACGAAGGGGATCGTCCACGCCATGAGCCCCTTAGTTTAATTTCTCTTGCCTCGCCTAGTCCTCATCGATCATAGACTTAGTGTATAAGGGCATCCCCAAGATCTCTATTACGCCGGGCACTTCCTTTGGTGCAGAGATGGCATCCTGGGAAGTTTTACCCCGGGGATCCGCGTCGGCTTTCTGAGCTGGAGGGGGGGTCGGCCATGCGAGTCTCCCTCTCGAGTGCATCCCATACCCCGAGATAGGTTGTCCCATGGGATAAATAGAGTCATCCTCCGGATTGTCCCTAAGCCAGAGGAGGGAGTCGGAGGCAGGCGCCGGGGAACTGGAGCCCATCTTGGGCTTGTATAGTGTTGGCTACTCGAAAAGAGGCCTTACTATGGTAGCGGGCCTCCCTTCGGCCCTTTGATAGCCCGTGCCATGTGCGCTCGAAGTAGGACATCTGAGTGCAGATGTCCTTGATCCACTCCTTCAACCGGGGAACCGCATTCGGAACCCGTGCAATAGCTGCACAACCACAAACATGAATGATATTATAGGAATGAAATAAGAAGAAATTTTGATGTTGAAAGAAGGATTTTTACTTACGAGACAAATTCTATTTCTTGGGGAATAACATGTATTCCGAGGGGATCAAATCCTCGGTCTTCACTGGGACAAAACGTCCCTGCCAGCCCCTGTCTCGGTCTTCATAGATACTAGAGAAGAGGGCCTTGCTGGCACGTCGTGTGAGCTTGACCAGTCGCCCTCGGAATATCCGGGGACTGTATAATCAGAGCAGGTGGTCGATCGTGAACCGACGAGATTCGGTCTTGCTCGTGAAGTAATGTTGGAGGTTCACGATCCTCCACATTGCTGGATGGATTTGCCCGAGGCACACCTCGTACCTCTTGCAAAAATCCAGGACGATCGGGTCCACTAGGCCCAATATGAAGGGATAATGTAAACATTTAAGTAGCCATCCACATGGGTAGTAACGACGTCCTCGGGCCCGGGGACTACTATGTTCTTGCCTTCCCAACGACAGCCCTTACGAACTATGGGAAGGACGTCCTCGATCATAGAGCATATATATCTCGAGACTCCTTCACCCCGGTCTTGTTTACGAGAAGTCTTCTCGGCCTTAAAGTCGTGTGCAATTGAGAAGCCCCCAGGGATAAACGCCGAAAAAGGAGGCTCGACAGCCGGTTCATTAGCAGCCACAACAAGGGAAGTCGTTTCAAGGGCAACCACCTCAGGTTAACCGCTTCAGTATCAGCAGCCGATTGAGAAGATGAATAGGCAACTTATTGAGGAACGGTTTTCGATGTTTTTGACATTGCCGTCTGGAGTGTGTTTGAAAATTTGAGAAATAAACATGAAGTTTTGGAAAAACGGGTTTTGAAGATGAAGAACAGGGTATGAAGATTTGGAGAAATTTTGGGTAGAAATCTGGAGATTGCTATGAAGATAGGATGAAGATATGAAGATTTGAAGAAGGTTTTGACAATGGTTAGAAGGCTTTAAGATAGCAGTTTGATTGGAAAGTAGAAAAAGGACAAAGGAAAGAAGCTTTTATAAGGAAACAACCGACGTTTCGCATTCGGAGGTAACCTGCCAATGAGTGACACGTGTCTAAAGCCAGAACGACGCAATTGATGGGACGTTTCGGCTTCCCGTCATAACGTACGAAGGAAGGAACCAGAGTCATCTGTCGTTTCTCATCGTTTCGGCAAGCCTACTCTCTGAGAAACGAGGAGACTATCTGTATAAGGGCAAAACCGAGCTCGCTGCATGACTCGACTTCCCGGTGAGCCAAATGGAGCAGGAACATGGCCATAATGTATCGGAGTCGGAACGAAGAACCCTTCGTATCAGGGCTCAGGAAAACACCTGCCCTCGAGGATATCGAGGCCATATCCTCGAGGTCCGATTTAAGGGTTGAGAGTTCGGAGAGCACTACCAAGAAACTGCACACGATTAACAAAGGGTCGTGATATCTGTACCATAATCGGATATCACGACGTGAATCTCGGCTCATATCGGCGAAAAATCCGTGATCATCGGAACGAAAGATTTTTACCTTTTTCAGCATTGTACTTAGGGTAAAACTCCCCTACCATATAAATGGGAAAGATTATTATTTATAGGCATACAATGCAACACGCTTATCAAGGCAATATACTCTTATTCTCTCTGTTATTCGAAGTTCTTACTTTGATTCATCAGTTCTTCACTAGTGTGAGCTCAGGATCGAAGGTAGGCACCTCATTAAGACGTTATTGAGTCCGGGATCACTCTCTTTATTGGTTTGACAATTTATTACGTTATTTATCTGTTTAATCTAACGTAATTTATCATTTGTATTGAATTAATCCGTATATCCTTAAAATCACATATAAATTTAATTGTTATCCGTTTTTTAGATTAAACAGTATACATTACGAGAAAACAACAATTCTTTGTTTCGAGCCAGGTTAAACAAACATTTCTGTTAGATCAAACATGATTGGGCATATTATTTTATGCTAACTTTTGCCTTGTGAAGTATACACAATACATGCAATATATATGATTGTTGTGTGAGGCAAAATGTCTTGTGATTGGCTATAGAATCTTGGATTTTAAAAGGCGAATCCTTGAGATTTTTTAGTTTTCTAGATTGATTAATCACTAGGAAAAGATAATCTTTTTGAGGAACCAAAATGATTGGGAAGAAAACACTGCATCAAACCTCATTTTCTGGTCAAATTTGAGCAAATTAATGCTGAGGTTAAGCACGAGTGAGTAGAACATCTCATTATATTTCTGTCATGTCAATGTTCAGTAGTTTAGAGTTCATATCTAACTAATTCTTGGTGTCTAATATTCAAAAATAGGACAGACTTGTCTTTTCATAGTTAAGAGAAACAACCACATGCATGTGGATTGTTTCTATTGGGTCTCTAGAAAGTATGATATATTATAAGAGAAGCACTGCTCCTCATATTAATTTAATTTAATTACAAAAATAATTCAGCACAGTAATTCATAAGATAAGGGCATAAGGCCAATAGCGGAGCTAGACTATAGCTTATGAGTTCGGTCGAACCCTGAAGTTTTAGCATCTGTCGATGTTATATATTTATTTTAAGAAATTTATTGATTATGTATAAATATTAATCTAAGATTCATTAATTTAAAAATACTAAAATTTTGATCTCATAAACTTCAAATCTTAGTTCTAATCTCTACGTAAGCCAATGAAGTCATGGTTCCTTACTTTGACAGGGTACGGATATCTAAATTTGATATTTTAAATACTTTTTCAGACCTATTGCCATTACTAAGTAGCAGTCAAAAATTTATATCCATTTTTCATGATATTATACATGGATCAGGTATATTNACACTCCATGTTCTGACAAAGATTTATCATCCGAAAAGAGGAAAAAACGGAGTCTTTGTCTAAAGAAATGCGTTGAGAAAGGGCAGATGTATAGAACCTTTCAACGAGATAGTGCTTTTTCAACTCTCTCAAAATGGAATCTATTCCAAACATATATGCCATGGTTCCTTACTTCGACAGGGTACAAATATCTAAATTTGATATTTTTAGATACTTTTTCAGACCTATTGCCAATACTAAGTAGCAGTCAAAAATTTGTATCCATTTTTCATGATATTATGCATGGATCAGGTATATCATGGCGAATTCTTCAGAAAAAATTGTGTCTTCCACAATGGAATCTGATAAGTGAGATCTCGAGTAAGTGTTTACATAATCTTCTTCTGTCCGAAGAAATGATTCATCGAAATAATGAGTCACCATTGATATCGACACATCTGAGATCGCCACATGCTCGGGAGTTCCTCTATTCAATCCTTTTCCTTCTTCTTGTTGCTGGATATCTCGTTTGTACAATCTTCTCTTTGTTTCCCGGGCCACTAACACAATAGGATAATAGGTTGTTGTAAGTTTTTTTTTTCTTTTTTGGGCCACATCTCCTCTAGCTAACTTACTAGATGGCTGGTGAGAAAGCTGCTCAACCACTTTGATCATAAGGTGGCATATATCAAATCAATTGGATATTTATACCAACATAGTAAAAGATATTTATCAAACTAGATCACTTATAACTTAGTTCGGCTTAAATTCTATGATAAACGTTAACAATTAGTAACTAGTAACAATAATTACAAATCTACTTAAAAATATTAACTTATACTGATAGTGTAAAAAAATATTTGTATTATCAGTATACGGTCAAACCTCTCTATAATAACTTCTTTTGTTACGAATATTTTTTGATGTTATAACGAAGTGTTGTTATAGAGAACATATATTACAACATAACATGAAAGTTGGTTCCGAAAAAACTTAACTTGTATAAAAAAGTATTGTTATATAAGAATGTTGTTATAGAGAGGTTTGACTGTATGTGTATGTGACACAAAACTATGCATCACGGCTTAGAAGAGCTTCTAGCATGTGGCAATTTAATTTCATTGCATACTAATTGGCTAGCCCTAAAGGACAACAAAATTGTTACAATATACACACAATGCAGCAACATAGCTTACAAAGTAGACAATTCTAAATTGCTCAAATACGTGTGGACATTTGTATGGCATATCCTATTGCCCAAAGTGACTTCATTTGAGATTGAAGAAGTTTTAGGACTCTATTTTTGCCAAAAGTAATGCTCCAAATTGACAAACAAAGACAGTCTTCCAAGTAAAGTTTTGTCACTCCCTGTCTTCTTCAATTCCATGTCTTGAACATCCATTATTTACTCTTTAAGATAAGATGCCCACTTTGGCTTAATGCTTTGAGTGTCAAGTTCCCTCTGCTCATGTTTGGTAAATCTGGAAAAATCAGCTTATTCTGAGAAGTGTTTTTTTTTCAAAAGCGATTTTTTCAAAAGTATTTTTGGTAAAAAACAGTTTATATTTGACTAATTAATTTGAAAAGCACTTCTAAGCAGTAATTTGTGTTTGACCAAGCTTTTAAAAAGTGCTTCTAATTGTATTTTTCTCAAAAGTGCTTCTCAGAAAAGTGATTCTGAGAAAAAGTTACTTTTTTCTGTTTCTCCAAAACTGCTTCTGCTTTTACTCAAAAATATTTTTTTTTCTTCTGAAAATTTGGCCAAACATTTCAATGAAAACAAAAGAAAAACTAATTCATGCCCTTTTTCATACTTAGCCTTGAACACTCTCCCACTAGGAGAGAGAGGGGAATTGAATTACTATTACTAGTAGACAAGCTAATTTTCCACAAGCTAGAAAGCTAGCCGGCCACCTACTATTCGAAAGTTTCTTTTATCTAAACCAATCTTGATATCTTCTTTTTCACTGCGGTGTAGTTTGACGGGAGATATAAGAATAGTCCTGAATAGAATATATTCGTAATGATTGAATTAGTTATGTTGGTACTAGTTATACTGATATTATATTTTATTTATTATTTGATTTGGTATATTAAAGCATTAAATAATTTTTAAAAAAATTAATTATTACATAAACACCTTCCAAAATATGGGGAAAAGTATTTGGAATAAGTTTTGAGGGATATGAGAGGCAATTATGTCTTTAACCATGTTTATGCAAGTACTAAAAACCTTTGCATTGATAATACCATGATTTGCTATGTATTAGCTATACGTAGGATAATACAAAATAGGTTGAAAAAATGTACCAAACAAGAGATTAGTAATGCACAAAGTTAATGCTTGCATTTTTTTACTAATTCTTTTGTTACCTGAACGAAGCCTTGGAGTACTAGTCAAGTTGTCTTTATGTGACTTATATTCGCATTTTCGAATGTTATTTGACACTTCTTGAAACTATATAGCTCCGACAAATGACGTATAAATGTGAGATACTTCATGTATTGGATTATCCCTTTTAATTCATTTGATTCACCGCCTACAACTTCCACTCTTTTCTTCTTTCTTGTGATTTCTTTGTCACAAGAAACATATTATCGTCCTGGTATTTTCCAGAATTCCTTATATTTTGTGTGGAGTAATCCAAAACTGCAGTCCATAATTATCATGGATGTTGTCACCAAAGTGTAATTTCATTACATATATAATGGATCAAATTTGTAGGCAAAATGATTGGAGACTTTTGGTCACTTTTACCTCAAGTCAAAGTAAGATCTACTAGGCCTGCCTTGTTGGTCACAACTCACAAGTGACTGATTATTGATGAGGAGCTTCATTGCCTCACAAGCAAACAAATAAAGCAATATAATCTTTGCTAAGGACTGGCCAAACTAGTAGTAAAGCAAGCAGCTCACATCTTTATTGCTCCACTATGTCATATCAGATCCATAATTAAACAATTGGAATATGAGAAAAAGATTCATTGATTGTAAGCACGTCGAGCATTAATTGATTTAAATATATTGACATAACTTGAAAGTATAGTGTTTTTCTCTTGGTCGAGCAAATTTAATGGTTTTAGCTCAAATTCTGTATTAAATATATATAAATATTAAATTTCGAACCCTAATTCTACCGACATATGTCACTTCATACGAATAATAATGGTGCATGTGTCCATGGCGAGTTATCAAAAGCAATTTCTTATGGAATACTCGATACTCATAAAGGTCAATGAAATAAAAGGAATACAAAACAAAAAACAAAGTCCCATAAAAACAACTTAAATTACTTAGGACCCGTTTGACCATAAATTTTACTAAAATAAATTTAGATATTATTTGACAAATATATGTTTGACCATAGATTTTACCTACATTTTGGCAAAATCACAAATCTCAAAACCAGAGCCAAAATATTACTATTATATATATATATATATATATATATATTTAAATTGACCCAAACTTTTGTATTTTATAAAAGAGCCCACCATTTATTGTTTTGTAACAATGTTGCTTTGTTTTCTCGGTCATCTGATAGTGTATCATGTATTTCATTATAAAAATGATAATTTTGTATCAAATTTATTTATGTTCAGGATTAGGGCTTGCGATAATATAATGAATGTTTTGATTATGGTATTGTGGGTATTTGTGATAGTTTTTAGAACTTGTGGGTATAAGTCATGTTTCATGTTATTTCAAAATAAATTTAGGAAATATGTTTTGAAAACTGATGTCCAAACACATTTTTATCTTTAAACCAAATTTTACCCAAATTAGATTTTTCAAAATAAATTTGGGAATCTATGGTCAAACGCTAGCTTAGTCGGATGGATCATGCAAAGTAAGAGTTGGTTAAGCACTCCACCACTACTACTTTGACTTAGTAGATTATTGATACTTTTCCTTTTTATATATGGAATTTTCACATTTTTATACCACATAGTAAACCTTATTACCCTCAATGTTTAAGGTTAGAGTTAATTACACTTAGTATACTAAATTACCAATTATATACCATAATTAATTTAGGGATATATTTAATGGGCGGTTTTTTACTGCTTAATTAAAGGACCGTATATCCCAATATTCTCTCTCCTTACCCCTCACTTCCCCCACGTTTAGCTGTTGTTTACCCATAACTCTCCTCACGTTTAGCTGTCTTCTTCATTCACAATCTCCATTCTACATAAAATCGAACTCATCATTCTACAAAATTGTTTCTCAATTTTAGTCAAGTTGAAGTTAATCCATGAAGAACATCAAACCTAAAAAAAAAGTCCTAAAAAATCGATAGTAGGTGATATCCCCTCGTTTAATTTGGGGGTGTTAACACCAAATTCTCCCAAAAAACAAGTAAAATCTCGACATGCAATTGAAGAGACTGCTCATTCTTCATCTCCCAGACAAATCCGAGCCGAAATTAGAACAAAACATAAACATGATGTAGATGCTGGAGGAAGTTCTACACCATCCAAACAACTCAAACGAAAAATAAAAGAGGTTTTGCTAGACGATGATTTTGCTGAAGAGGTCCCAAAAATTCCAACAGGAAAGAAACCCAAGTTGTCTCTTGCTTCGTCAAAACAAAAAATGAAGAAATTGTCCAAAAAACACCCAAAATTGGTTCAGAAAAAAACTTTGCTGAAGGTAAACATTTATTAGTTTCGTTTCCAATTTTTTAGTTTGATTTTAGGATGTAAAAATCTATGTTTTACGTTTTTAGGAAAGTGTAGATTAATTGTCTCAATTTTGAAGATAACTTGTAGTTGTGATGCTCGACAGTTTATAATTGTAGTTTTTTATAGTAATTTTGTAGTTAGCTTTTAAATTTTAAACAGAGTTGTAGTTTTTTTTTTTAAATCAATTTTTGTAGACAATGTTTATATTTGTAGATGTTTTTGTAGTGTTTTGTAGTTATATGTGTTGGTAGGTTGTACTATTTGAAGCAGATTTGTAGGTATTTTTTTGTTGATGACTTTTTTTTGTCGAAAATGATTTGGGTTATAACTAATGTGTAGTGATTTTGTAGTTAATTTTGTAGATAAAATGTAGATTAATATTTCCTTATTATGCATTTTACTGATGTGAAATAATTTATCATTTTGTGCAGAATGAACATTATTTTGCCCCACATAATATGGATTATGGGGTGCTTAGATTTCACACTTTGTGTGATCCTAGCATTCCTAGCCAAATAAAAGAGATGTTGTCTCCAAATGCTTTGAAGCTTTTTAAAAACACATGTTTTGGTTACTTACTGTCTCTCCCCCCCATATGCATGCAAAACCAAGCCATTCATCTTCTGATGAAGTATGAACTGACTAAGTCCAATGCATCATATTTTTCAGTCCACTTGAAGTGTGAAAAATTAAATTTTTCATTGAGAGAGTTTGCTTTAATTACCGGTTTAAATTGTGTGAATCAGGTTACAGATTATGGATATACTTCTAGTTATGTTAGCAAGCTAATGAACAGCTATTTTCCTAACAAAAAAAAAGTAGAGAAGTGGTATTTGAAAAATATAATAACAAATAGATCTTGGGTAAACGATGAGGATGCAGTCAAGTTGTGCATTCTTTATCTTTTGGAATTTTTTGTTTGCCCTTCTGACAAAGACCATGTGTCTTTTATAGACCACTTTAGGTTCTATTTGGTAGAGTCTGGTCAGTTTGAGTCATACCCATGGGGTATTAAATCGTTCAATCAGGTTATGGAATCTGTTAGGCACCGGCTAAATCCACATGTACATTCTTATCTCATACGGGGATGCTCATTCGCATTGCAAGTATGGCTTTATGAGTATTGCTCGACTGTCAGCACTGAGCTTGCTACGAGGTGTTCTGACTCAATACCTCGCATATTAAGATGGTCAGCTACTAAGGGGCAGATTTGGCTAGCTGCCTTTTATGAGAAGATGATAAAGCCCGAGTGGATTAAGGTAGAGTTTTTATTTTTTTATGATTCTATATTTGCCTTCATAATATCTACAATTACTCTACATTTTCTGCCTTAGTTGAACTAACTGTTTTCTTCCTCATTTAAATTACAAGCATGATTGAATCTGGAGAAGAGATTGGAGTGCTTACTTTGCCAAACAAAATTGAGTATGAAGATCAAGTAGGTGAACAATTATCTGAAGTTCCCAATGCTGATCCTCCAACATTGGAACCCAAACAAACAGATTCTCAAAAGGACAAGGACTCTGTGGCTAAGAAGCTCAGAAAGTTAGAGAAGGGAATTGAGCAGGTAATATTATGAACTACAATATATTTACAAATTATCTACAATTTATCTACATTTCATAAACAACCTTCACAATATATACATAATTGTTCATTCTGAGATAGTCCTATATATAATTGCACATATTTATTAATTTATGTTAGAACATAATATAAAATTTACAACTTACTATATTTTTAACTTGTAGGTTGATGGAAAGCTAGAGGATTTTAGGAATGATGTATTTGTAGAACTACATGGCCTTCGATTGTTTATAGATGATTCTATGAAGACTGTTTTGAAATTGCTAAATAGTAGAAATGATGAGGATGATGCAAAGGTAAGAGTTGACATATATTTATATACCAAAACACTTTATGACATATGAAACAATATACTCAAACTAACATAAAATATTTAGTTTGCTGGTAGTTCAACTAAAATCAATGACCAACAAAAAAGGAGTGAACAACCAGCAATTTCAGTTCAATATTGGTGAGCAAGAGCATGCAAGCATCAACAACATAGGTATCTACAAAATACCAACATCTATCTACATTTAGTATAAAACTGAAAAAGGGCATATCTACATTACACATTTTTCTACAACTTCCTACATATATCTACAAATTCAAGGCAACATTATCTAGTATTATTTATCATTTTTAATTATAAAACACAACATATTGAAGTTGCAGTTTGTCCAGAACATGTTCCAACACATGCTGACTTGCTTACAGAATTTCAAGGTGCAGATGATAAAGACAAAACAGGTATAATATCATACTGTCATTCAGAGATGTATAATTGTATATTATACACATTTACATTCCTGTTAAGTAACTTATGTATTATGTTACAGAGATTGAAGATATCAATGCACAGTCCCCGATTCACGGAGTGACTGTAGCAACTCAGACAGAATGTGCCACTGAGCAACAGGAAAATGAAGGTGCAGATGCATAACATGTGGATGTAGGTGATCCTGAAGGATCAAGCACTGAGAAGAAAGGGGTCACATTGGATGAATTTGAGTTGCCCGATAACTTAACACAATTGGTTAATTATGGCGAGCCCATACCAGATGAAGCAACACCTATGCAACCGGGGAGAACCAGGCAGCCTGGGAAGCATGCACGATCACCTTTCATACCTCTATACAGTTCGGGAGGCAGCATCTCTCTTGGACCTAAATTTTTCTTCCTGAAGCACCCCTTCACTACTGTTATTGGTGAAGATGTAGATCCTGATGTTTTAGATAAATTCAAGTGGTTATACCTAATTTGACACTTTCATTTCTGCATTTAGTTTTTACACATGTAAGTCATTCTATGTTTTTTTTTGGACATTTAATTATTATTACAGGAGGAAGGCTCCGTTTTCCATAAAGGATAACAAAATCAAGCCTTGGTTAGACCTTGGAGTCGAAAAGGTTGATAAGACGGACTACTGGTTTTATTCCCTTGCTCACTCCGGACAAGTCCTCAATGACTCTGTAAGTATCAAAGAATCTATTCATAATATATAATGTGTCTTCTGTATTTGTATCCTAATTGTATTTATGTTGTAGATATGAAATATATTTTGACCATGACGTGTATTCTGAATTGTAGATATAATGTAGACAGACTTATAAATGTTGTCTTTCTTATATGTAGTGTGACTGTATTTTAGTTTGTACCTTATGTATCCAATTTGCTGATGATTTGTATCTATAAATTCTATATTTAGTATGCAGGACATAATAGATATAAGTGTATTTTTGTAGTTAAATTGTTGTGAATTTGTAGAATATGTCGAACATTACAATATTAATTTGTAGTATAAATATATATATGATAGAGACCTGATTGTAGTTGCTGTGTTCCATGTGTTGCAGTGTACTGCAGCTAAAGTTTAGCTAATTGTTAGATTTTTTGAAATCTGACTTTGTAGTTTAACTTGTAGACTTGTATTTAGATATCATTGTAGAATTATTTGTAGCTGTTTTGTTGGTAATTGTAATTTCAATTTAGCTTATAGTAGATTTTATTTTGTTGTGCAGCACATTGATGTTATAATGTATTACCTGAGAAAAAGAGGCAAATATGGCAGCAACAACAAAACTAGGTTTACAACAACCGATTGTTTGTTCAAGACGAAGATTGAACAAATCTATGAGAAGTTCATAAATTCTCCGCCAGAAAAGAAATATTCAGTTGTTAAACCCCATGATGATGTTGCAGAATATATTCTGGGGTATAGACTTCTTGCTAATGTTGTCTGGGATGAAGTTGACTATGTCATCATGCCCGTGAACATTGTAGAGAATTTCCATTGGTTGCCGGTCGTTTTCAACATTGCGGATAGGCAGCTTTATGTATATGATTCAATGGTGTCTTCACACCATCATAATACTGTCGAATCCTGTGTTGATAAGTTTTCAGTCATCATCCTCTGTATTTTTCTTGCACTGGTTTCTATGGAAAGCGTAAAGACATTAACTTTAAGAATACAACTGCATACATTGAGAAACCAGTTACAGAACCTCTTAGCATTCAGTGGATGGTTGCGGAGATTCCACAGCAAAAAGAAGGATCACTGTAAAAAACCTATTCTCTCTTTCTAAACGCTTAGTTTTTTTTTTTTTTTATAATTATTTGTTAAATAGTTTAATTTTTTTGTCTTATGCAGCGATTGTGGTGTATTTGTGGCTGCCTTTGCCGAATATGTTAGTCTTGGAGATTTGTCAATACCCGCAGAAGACCTTTCTGATATTGACCAACACCGTAGGCGCTATGGAGCTCTCCTATGGGACTATGCTACAAAGAAGCAAGAAGATGGGTCAATCAGTGAAAGCGAGGTTACAGGCAGGCTAGCAAGGAGGAAGGGTGCTCCTGCATTGAATGAGAAGACTAGAGTCCAGAGAAAGAAGAAATAGTGTCATGTGTTCCTAGTTTAGTTGATGCTAGTTGGTAGTTGAAGGAGAATACACAACTTTCTGAACAAATATTTTATTTTCTTATTACAACAGATATTTTTGTTTTGTTATTTTCTATTCAGTTTTAGTAGTTCACTTGAATTACTATTGGTTGTTTTATCATCATTTCTTCAATCTTTACAACATTGTATATTCATTATATTAAACGTAGTTATTATGATGTTATAATACAATTTGACTACAAAATGTCGTTATTGTATATATTTTTGTAGTTGTATATGTTCATAATTTTTATGAAATACCATAGAGATTGTAGATATTTTATGTATATAACTGTCAGTTGAAGTTAAATTACACAACAAACAGAAGAATTAAATACTCCAATCATAGAAATGGATTATCTACAACTTATCTACAACTTATCTACAAAACTAAAATTTACCTACATTTATATCTACATTTTATCTACAATCTGGAAACACTGTATATTACAGTTAATTTTTTTTACAAGTTGTATTGTAGATAATAAATATTAAAATTTAACTACACTATATGAAAAATAAATTTAGATGCTTGACACAATACATAAAAACATATTAACAACACAAAATCAAATTGAAACTAACTACATATGATCTTTAAAAAGTTAAATGATTATACACAAAAATCTGCTAACTTGAACACACTAATAGTTATTTTGATAAACTATTCTAACTATATGATATTTATTTCTTTTTGGGCACATTCTTGCAAGATCTTTTGTTATGCCCTTCACCTCCACAATTTCCACATGACACCTTGTACTTCTTTGACTTTATTTCATCATATGTTTTGTATCTTTCCTTTTGAGGTCTTCCTGGCTGCCTTTTATCTCCTGTCGGTGGATTTACTACTTCATCCGTAATATGTTGTGGCACAATCCATTTGCTTTCATTAGGAAGAGGATTTACTGGTATTTTATACGTACGCAGTAGTCTCTCCTTTGTGTAATACGGAGAGCAATAATTTTCATAAGTTTCATTCATGTGCCTTAATGCTTCCAAAGCATGCGCACATGAAAGTTCTTCAAGTTGGAATTGACCACAGCTACATTTCTTGCTTTCGAGACACACAATGTAACGCTTCACACCATCTAACACAGTGTGTATATGATCTGTTGAAGCCCTCACCTACAATTACAGAACAAACAGAAAAACTATTATTTCAATCATACAAATAGATAATCTACAACTTATCTACAAATTATCTACAAAAATTCTACAACTTATCTACAACCTACAAATTATCTACAATTTGTCTACAATTTATCTACAATCTGGAAACACTACATATTAAATTATTTCTTTTTTCTCCACCAAATAAACAGATCTTACCCTAAGCTTCTGAGATAATGTTCTGTTGTTCTCCAATTCTTTGTTGAATTTGGACCCAAGGAATGTGAAAGTACCATTTGCCTTCAATAACTTCTCGTTGGTCCAACGTTCTAGTAGTGTTCTCATATACTCTAAAAGGTCAAATATTGGCAGCTCTCTTGCATATTTTGTTACAGCATTTAACGACTCTGCAATATTTGATGTCATTGTCCAAGTTCTATTCACCGTTGCATGTACTCTTGACCATCTATGATAGCCAATATCATATAGGTATGATTTAACACGCGGGTCTATCTCTTCAATCTTCGACATCCTTTCATTAAATTCATCCAGAGTGTATGACCGTGCTGTAGCAAAGTACAATTCATGTAATTGTAGATGACCATTCTTGAACTTTGCCCTTTTATTTGTCCAAATATGCCACATGCAAGAGTAGTGTGGAACTCCTGGATAGACAATTGATGTTGCCTTCAAGATACTCTCATTCCTATCTGTAACAACACACATTGAAGGTCTTTCACCATATGCTTGCTTGAAATGCTCAAAGAACCACTTCCAAGATGCGTCGTTTTCCGAATCAACAACAGCATATGCCAAGAGCAATATTGTGCCTACATTATTATTTAAAAAAATTAACTGGCAGCTTTTGAAAATCTATATAAAAATATATATACATAATTACAACTATATATATACCAAATATCGATAATATATCTATATGTTATACACTGACTACAAAATAACTACAAAATATCTACAATATATCTACATTTTATAGACTGCCTACAAAATTTCAAACTTTTTACCTGCTGCATCCATGGTGCTTGCTGTCTGCATAATCTCCCTGTAGGCTGACTTTAAGAATGTCTCATCAACCACTACTACTGGCCTACAATGTTGCCAACCACTTATTGATGTACAAAGAGCAACAAATGCATATAAAAAGCATTCATCTGTTGTCTTCTTCAATTTAACAACTGAACCAGGATAAGTCTCCTCAAGAATATACAAAAATATTTTGGCAATTTGCTATAGGAGTCAGCAGGATGCCCTCTCAAAAACTGTAAAGCCTTTTCCTTTGCGCTCCATGCTTGCATGTAGCTTAGATTTGCTCCTTGTTCGGATAACATGTCAGTTTGTAAGTCCTTTGGTGTGTAAACAGTCTTAGGATCACAATAATTTGGAATGACCATGCTACCAACTACAGTTGCAGTACATTTGCTCTGTATGAATGTATCGTCCATTAAGGAGCATGTGTGTTGTCGGTTGAAATTCCTTATCTTGAACATTGCGGAATCATTAATTGACGTTGCCTTGAAGTGCCATTGACAGTTTTCACCAATGCATATAAGCTAGTAGCTACAAAAAAAATACAATATTTAATACAGATTATAAATGTAGATGCAACAAAAGGAATGTTTTAATATAAAGTAACATAACCTACAATGTAACTACAATTTAACTACAATTTATCTACAATGTGTAAAAAACAAATATCTCGAGTAAAACAATGCTTTTAATGATCTTTTCACAATAAATATCTCCATACCTTCTATGGCTAGATCTTTTAACTCTGAACTGGAACTTGGCAATCATAGAATAGTGCTTCATTGCAGCAGCTACAGTTTGCTTGTCTTGATACACTTTTCCTTCTTCAATAACACTTTGTGTACCTTCTGTTATTATTCCACTTTGATATTCCTCTATAGCTGGAGAGGATGGCATATCAAGTAACTTTAGGGATCCAGACAAACCTGCATGAAAATAAAGATAAAACAGTGTCATTTATCATTTTGTAGAATCTTTGTAGATAATTTATAGATATAGTGAAGATATTTTGTAGTCATTTTTTTTTCCCACATAGATTGTAGTTAAATTGTAGTGTAACTGTATCAATTTGTAGATACTTGTGAAAACAATACTGCTTTATACATAATTAAACTGATTTGTAATTTATCTGAATAGCTTTTGTTCAAATTTTGTAGATGAAGACAAAATGTTGAAGCCAACATTTTTTAAACATAGATTGTAGTTTATTTTGTAGTATAAATGTAGTAAGTTTGTATATAATCTCGCAAGAAATATTGCTTTATACTTCTTTTACTGGCTTGTAGTTTAATTGTCTTCAAATGTAGTAATTTTGTAGAAAATACAGTAAAAAAATGAATTCTATGCAATTTTAAACACAACACACCTGCACTGGTGTTATTGTTGGTGATAGTCAATTCCACAGTGAAATCTCGTACACTTATACATAACAGATATGACCCTAAGTTTTTATTCTCCTTTTTGGTCTCCATATACACACGAACCCCCATATCATTCCGTATCCCCATTGAAGGACAATTGTCGTTCACAATGTATTTGATTTCTATATTTTTTCCCGAAGTATCAATCAATAATTGCTCTGCAATTGTAGAAATCAACATACTGTAGATTGCATTCTCATCTATCACAATGCCATCAACTTGAAAATCTCTAAATCTGCCATAGTTATTGATGTGTGGCTAGAATTCATGATTTTAAGCATTATATACCTTGCATTTTATGTGCTTTAATGATAAAAATACACGTCGTATGTGCCTAATGGGGTTTATTTTATGNTTTTCTAATTGAAATAGAAGTCTCCTACACGGTTAGGGTTCATCCTAAACCTATAAATAGACTCCTAAAACACAACTAAAGGGGAATGGAGAGAGGATTGAAGGAGATTATTGATCAGTGAAGGCGTTTTTGGAGAGGAACACACACCACACTTGGAAAAGGCTTCTACTTAGTTTTTATTCTCTTCTCTTCTTTAATTTCATAGTTTATTAGTTCTAGAGTTTCGGGTGCTACATAAACGTTGTAGTTGAAGCTTGAATTATTCTTATTGTTTTATCTTAATTGGTTTGTTTATTCAATCTTGCGCTTAATTATTTAATTGCTTGATCACCAATTGAATACTATCTACGAATCTAGGGTTGAACTCGGGAGAGGGAATTCTAGATTGCATATAAGATTGGGTAGAGCAAGATCTTAACCCTTCAGGGGAGCGGATTTGCGGTTAGGATAGGAATATACCTAATCGCCTTGCTTGGTTATTATACGGGAATTATTAATGCGTTCTTGTTAATCCTGATTCCATAGGAATATAGGCGTTAGGTTAGCTTGAATAGGCGAGTTGTACTTCGGGAGAAGGCTACGAGCAATATTAACCTCGTCAATCAATAAACCTGATTCGAAGATTTAGGTCGAAAACTCAACGTGATTGTTTGCCAACCCATAACTCTAGAATATCAAATTACATTGAATTCGTCTTTAAGTTAGTTATCTCTTTAATCTCTTAATTTACTATTTTAGATTAAATTTAGTTAAATATTTGTTTGAGTTCAGTTTAGTTGATAGTTAATCACAAGTCCTTGTGGGTACGATATCTGGACTTAAAATCCTATATTACTTGTCGACCACGTACACTTGCGTGTGCATTGGGAAATCAACCAACAATTATCCCAATTCCCATTCAACTGTAACATGATAGGGATTTTCGACATGATTTCTGGATTGCGAAAAAAAAGAAAGATGAAGAACAGAATATCTGCTGATTGGTTTCTACAGTTTGAGTTGATTTTGTTGAATATATTGTCGCCTATTTGATTTCCGGAATTTGAATTCTACAATTTGATTTCACCTATTTGATATCTGAAATTTGAATTCTACAATTTGAGTTTTATATTTTCGTCTTTTTTTTTTTTTTTAATTGTAGTTTAAGTGAAAACTACGCAGATCCGTTTCAATTATGAATCTAATGTCGCGCCATTATAGGAAGATTCTTTCCAGATTTTAGGCGAGCTATTGTAGGAAGGTTCTGCCCTATTAAACAGTAATTACCTTATGGTATATAAATTGTAAGAAAAATATGGATTGGACGGGTAATTTAAGAACATTGCATATTTTTGATAATAAGGTTTCTTATATGGTATAGGAAGGAAAAATGTCTTTATATATAACAAAGCAAAGAGGCCCACCTTGCTAGTTGCTACTAGCTACTTCCCCCTTTTCTATCTAAATATCCATGTGGGTGGCAGAATATAATTGTGTTGTTTTTATGTATTTAGTATGATATGTTAATTGCTTTTTCAAGTCTAAGCAATGACCTTTTTCTCCTTCAATTTGTTGCTTTTTCAGGAAAAAGAGCAGAGTACCATACATGACTCTTATCCTTCATTGAAAAGAAACGACGGCTTTTTTCAGGACCAAACTTCTCACATCATGTACAGAAAAAACAATATTTTGCAGAGTAAAACCTCTATAGCCTGAAATAGATCTGATCATCGATAATATCATAGTTACCCTTAGAACATAATTACTCAAACTTCATTCTGCAATCTTAATGTTTTTATGGTAGTTAGACAAGGAAGAGGTTGTTGATCATCAAGAAAGCTGGTGATGTGGCTGCACTACTCACTGAAGACAGAAAGAGAACAAACCACCACTTTCAGAATTAGAACCAGAAGAAAAGCATTTAATGTATAGTTAGATGATTGCAGGGTACATTTTAAAACTTCTTTTTTGTCCATGGTTATACAAAGAATAATCAACATTTGGTACATATCAGAATTTAAAAGATTTCCTTTTCCATTTCTCGAAATGTGGCTCAACTCGGCCATAAATGTAACTTTACATATATAAATACTAAGCGCCTACCTGAAAACAGTTTGCTACAGCCACCCAAAAGCAAGGTCGAAAATCTCAAATTGGTGTGTTTCAATATGAAACAATGGCAATAAAATAATTTGATAACGGCCATGTATAAATCAGCTGATGTACCCCCTTGCAAAATCATTTCTTACATGCTTTCTTGTTCCACCACTAACAATATACAAGAAAAAATGGACTCCACTCTCCATAAGAAGCATTCCCAGGATGATGCAACAGCAAAAAAAAAATAGAAAAAAACCGTGGGTGAATATGTCAACACTTAGCCTAAACCATGACCATCTCTGTTCTTGGAACTCCAGGCTCCATCTCCAAAGACTTCCTCAATCATAGTGCAGGTTGGTAACAGGTCAACTTTATTTTTAGCACAGCTTAAGTACCCAATGTCCCATTCCTTACCATTAGATGGCCCCATCACAAATTCATGCCCACTGCCACTTCCAACACCAGCAAAATTACTTGCCCAGTGTTTAGAATTGTCAGTCTTTCCTTGGGGTGCTTCTGAACCAAGCCCAGCTGCATCAGTGGTACAAGAGTTATCTTGTACATCATGGTCACCTATTTCATTTGAATGTCTTTCTAGAGGCTGAATATTGTGTCCAGAACTGTTGTTATTATCAATCAACTTATCAGGACATGCTTCTGACTCATCACTTAAGACATTCCTCCTGCCAAAATCTATAGTCCTATAATCTTCCTCATCATATGCTTTTTTATCATTCTCATATATCTCATAGCTACCAGGATAATTTTGGTATACTGGTGATTCAACCACGGAATCCTCATCGTCATCCGTCATTTTAGCTTCAGCAGCAACAACATCGTCATCGATCTCCTGCCATTCATCATTATCACTGTCTATATTTAATGGGTCAAACCTGTTCTGCTTGGCACGTTTCCGCAAAATAAAGAAATTAAAATAATAGCTAACGAGTTCTCTCCTACTCCGTGAAGGAAATTCAACAGCAAGTTGGTTCCAGAAATTCCTGCCTAGTGAAGCAGGATTGGAAAATACAACCTCGTGAAATAATTCCTCTTCCTCTACACGCCATTTCTCTGCTACTACCTCTCCCATATCATAAAAACCCAACCTAACAAATGTTTCCTCACCTAGGGCTTCCTTAAGCTTCAACCTTGTTTCCATGATATGCAGTCGAACACATCCGAAGGAACCAGCATCTTCACAGGAGCACTCAAATTTTCCTGCTCCCACGTTCTCTTCATGGTCTGCAGGTAGCTCTAGTTTAGGCATTGGAATGATACAAGTCCCAGCAAGTTTACTCTCTTCATCACAATGATCCACAAAATCTGATTCTAGATCTTGAGATGGAAGATTCAGGCTTCCATTCATGCACTCCTTGATGGATTTATTCTTACTATCATATGCACCCCATTCTGGTAATTCAGCTTGGAAATCTGGTCCAATGGGGACCAACTTTCGAGGAGAATTGCTCAAAAGAGAGGCATAGACCTCCCTTGGATGAATAACAACTCTGAATGGAGGATCAATATTGTAATACTCAGAGGCTGTCAATATGTGAAAAGGTGCCTCGGACCTGATGTCTTCTTCGCTGGTGCTACTAGTGGCCCAGGAAGAGTTCGAAGCAGAGCCATGAAAGCTCATCTCAGTTCCTTTCTCAGTAGGAATATGGACTTCAGCCACATTACCACTACCAGGTCTCTTGTCAGTGGCAGCTTTGTCATCTTCTCCACCTACCAAAGAGCATAGCTATTAAGATCATCCAAGAATAATGAACCCAAAAATTCATTCACATCCAAACTTGTTGCTAAAAGAGCAATCTTGTAAATAAAAGCATTCCAACAATTACTCACAAAGCAGCTAAGACAATGCAAAGCATTTCGGAAATTTGATAGGATAATAATCTCTTCCTAACCTGAAGTGTAACACTTAGGAGGAACCACTGATTCACATGGAAATTCCAAAAAGGAAACTAGCTGTCTACTTGGTTCTACATGTCTCGGTTGCTTCGATGAAACTTCATACAACTCTTCTTCACCAAATGGTCTTTTCTGCACCATATTTAACTGCAAGAGGAAGTTAAGTTGAAGAGGTGTTAAAAGGATACAGAACGTCACTAACAAAACTACCGCATGCATAGTTGTATACTAAATATATAGTATTATGTAAGAACAACCAAAACTAAATTATCAATAAAAGAGAGTAAACGATAGACATAAGACCCCACTCTTTTATGAGCAAAGAATCTAGTTGATACCATTTGCCACTCGAGGTATAAAGAACACAGTAATCATTTGTCTAAGTTTTTAATTAGTGACACGTGGCACGTGTACAGTGAAAATGGAGTGGCTGGGAAAGTTTTATTATAGTTTGACGATAAAAATCGAAATATCTAAAAGATTAACTTTTTTAATTGAATGAGCAAAATTTTAAATTTAAAAATAAAATAAAAATCAGATTTTTCAGGTTCAATAAAGCCATAACTATCGGAAAAGATGATGGTTTTAGTACCTGGGAGAAGTCTTCGTAAAATCGAGCAAAAGATCTTTTTGTTTGAGCTAATTAGGATCAATTGGCAATCGGAATCAGAAATTCGGATGAAATATTTTTTTTGTTTCTGGAAATCGTGAGCGAAAATGATTAATTACAATTTTAGGAAGAAGAAAAAAACCTAACCCTAGATCCCCAAATTTAGATTCGAGGCTTAAAAAAATCAAAAGATCAAATCAACCAGAAATTGATGCGATTTGGCAGAAGAAAAACGGATTAAACAAAAAAACCCCAAAATCCCAAACTATTAATATGAAAAAATCAATCCTTTTTTTAATTTCACAAAGACAAGAGAAACGAAGGGATAATAGAAAAATTGAGATAGAAAAAAGCTTAATTTCACGAATCCTAGTGCAGAATCGAACAGATCTGGTGAAAAACGATAGATCTGAAACCCTAACCTCGGAATTCGATTTCCGCGCGGCTAGAGCCAAACGAGGTATCAATCGATAGAGAATGAAACGAATTAGAAGGATCGGAGGTTGATTTTGTCGTCAAGAAGAAAAATCGAGGTCGATTTGAGGGAGAGAAGAAGGAGATTTTAGAATTGGGGGAAAATTTTGTTGACGAGAAAAAAGGGTAAAGGTGGGTCAAGGGAAATCTGTTATTGGGGTGCCCCGAAATAGTGAAGCGGGTGGTCAGAAATGGACTCCGTAGTTACAGGTAATTACGCCAAATGCCCCTACCTTTGGGAATAAATCAATAATGGCTGCACCACTAGGTGATTTTAATTCTCTATGGGATCAATCTGTGGGCTAAATAGTTGGAAACTCATTTGGTCATGTTTATAAAGAAGTGGCATACGTGTCATGTACTAAAAATACTTATATAATCAGATTACTTATAATATAATTATAAATTATTTAATTAATGATCCGATGAAATTAATATTTAATCTACTATAATTGGTTAAACAATTAATAACAATGTAATTTTCTTGACATATTAGTATATCTAATTCAAGTTTTTTCTTTCTCGTGTGAAGATGCTTTACAAGTTCTACTTTAACAAATACAGTGTAATAGTAAATATATACCGCGTGTTTCATGAAGTCAATGTATCTAAATTTTTTATGGTACAAAGTCATTGTGTTTAAATATCACGGATCCTATGATACGTTTCAATACATATCATATCTATTTGTTTTATGAAGTCACTAGTTTCATCTACACTATTTCTACCAATGATAACAATACAACATTATAAGTAATGATGTCAACATATAGTTGAGCAACATAATCATTAAGTAGAATAAACAATTATATAAATACTGTTAATTTTTTTTAAGCATGAAAAATTGATACTCTTTTTTCTTTTTGCTAATTAAAAAAAAATTTATACTCCAGTATATTGTGTTGTCATTCTCTGTAAAGTCCGAATAGTGCCCCCCATACAACCTTTGCTTATTTGGTTGTAGATTCAAAGCTCAAGTGTTCGATCCTTTTAAATGGACATATTAATTCCTAGTGTAGAGGATTGTCGTGTGGTGCGTGCTCTCTTTATTCTGTAGATGCGCTCCTGGGAAGGAAAGCCAGAATTTTTGATGTAGATCGATCAATCCCGCCCTGTTCAAGTGATCGCCCCAAGCCGAGAGAGATTGGAGACCGCCTTAATGATTGTTCGTAATGGGCCTACCATTTAAGTGCACCACAGTTACTTAACCATGGTTAGCTTAACTGTCTGTTTTAGTTATGTTTACCCAGAAATTTGAATAACAATTAAATTTATATTGTGATTTTAAGGATATGTGATTTCACTCAACACTAACTAATAAATATAAAGGTAAATGACAGAATTGAATTATAAATAAATCAAACCAGAGTTCAAATGAAGCTCCAGCCCTCATAGAAACATTTATCCCACAAGATACAAAAGTGTGAATATGGGGTAGAGAGAGACTCTCCATCCTCTCTGTTTAACCAAAGAATTAGACTCTTTGACTAAAACTATTTTTAGGATGAACACGGGTTACTGATAATCAAGAAAATAAAGAAAAATGAATAATAGACAATATTGCAGAAATATAGAAAAGCGAAGTCAATTATAATCGAGAATCAGATGCCTTTACAAGTTGTATTCCCATCCCGTATATAGGAGATTCCTTGATATAACGTACAACTCTTGCTATGGTTGCTCATTAATGACTAATTATGACATTAGTGAGGCGTTACAAAGGATAATGATAATTGGGGTACGGTTACATAACATTCGAGTAAATGATTGTGGGTCCTTGAATCTGCCCCTAGCTTTCTCTAGATTCATTCTGACCGTGTTTCTTCCCTGTTTTGATCAGGTTGAGTTTCCCGTGGCTGATAAACTCGAGGGTTTATTGAATCGTGCCTCTTTGTTCCGTACCTCTTCAAAGAATCACATCCAGCTGTCGCATTCTCCTGTGTCCACATAACTGGCTGAGTTGTCAAAAGCTGGCTTACGTGTGAAACTTTTTTTTACCAATACAGATAGTCTCCCCACTTACCATATATTTATCGATTAATATTTGGTAAGTGGATATTCATTTATGGCGGGAATATTTTGCCGCCGCTTTTCCTCGAAACATTGTATCCTTCTCTGCACCATAGGCGTCGTTTGTCACTTCCATTTAATGCTCATACCACGTGTCCTTTTCGGGTTGGTTCTGCATTTACTCGACACCTTTTAGGGCTTTTTACGGTTGCGTGAGTACCGAAGTGACATCTTCAATTATGATTTTTCATCATTATTTTTCTTTTTTTCCATGTTTGACGGTTGTCCTCAAGTATAAATACCTTTCTTCTTTTCTTTGCTTCCACGAAACACTTTCTAACTTTGTCTTTTGTAAAGAACTTTCTTCTTGCCTTTGTAAACATGTCTTCTTCAAATCAACCTCAGGGAGTAATAGATATTGAAAATTTAACGCCGTCTTCTGCTCCGACTAGGAGTCGGAGGGGTGGTAGACTTAGAAGTCTAGGATCCACTCCTTCGAAGGGCTCCTCTTCTTCTCAGATAGTTCCCTCTCCTTCTACTAGATCTCTAGTTTCTCCGAGGTTTAGGGTTTCTCGGTCTTTGTCTAGAGGTAGAGGTGAACGCCTTCGTGAACCTGGAGTTGATGAAATTGTCCCTGCTGAGTTTGTTTTTGCTAGAGATAATCAAGTTCTTGTAGACCAATCTTCTTCCCTTGAGAGTGTCGAAAGGTATCCAACCCTTATAACTGAGGGTCAGATTTCCCTTGTTCGTAGGGAGTGTTTTTGGAGGCCTGATTTCCCTGTCTATATTCCGAATAGTAATCAAAGAATAACGTCTTATAAGACGGGATATTCTTTTGTTTATACGTACCCTTTCACTCTAGGGTTTAGACCCTCTATTGACCCAGTCATGATTGAATTCTACCATTTTTTCAATATCTGTTTAGGACAAGTTGGTCCGCTTGTGTGGCGAGTTATCGCATGTCTTAGGAGTTTGGCTTCTTTAGCCTCGGTTCCTTTTACTTTCAACCATCTTATTCATCTCTACTCTCCTACCTTATTTCGTGAAGGGGTTTTTACTCTGACTGCTAGAAGCAAAAGAGTGCTGGTAACCCCTGGAGATGATAAGGATAGGGGTTGGTACCTCCGGTATGTTGTTGTACCCACTGTTGGTTTAGTGGGTGAAGAAAATCTTCCCTTCCCTGAGAAGTGGAATCGCGCACGTGGGTATGCTTTAGCTCACATCTATTTATTTTTTCCTCGTTCTGACTTGAGATATTTTATTAACACCGTATCTGTTTCTTCTCCACTCAACAATCATGGATATTGTTGAGAATGTCTCCGGCATCCGTGATCGGGTAGAAAAATTGTTGTATGTTGCTCCTTTAGAAGAAAGATATTGGAAGTACCTCGCTGGGAGGTATGGTTTGCATGTAAAGACCCACGGTAAGTGAAGCTCTTGTTCTTTCTTCTTTCCTTACTCGAGTCTCTTCTTTCTTTGTCGCTTAACTTTTTCCCTTTTGATAGGGTTCTCTGCTCGTGGGGTGTCTGCTTCATCTATCCTGAAGATGTCTTTGGCTCAGACCCAAGAAATTATTGTTGGTTTCATCTTCCTCAAAGAGGAAGATGGGTGAGTCTCGTTCCGTAGAAGAAGAAGAAGAAGAAGAAGAAGAAGAAGAAGAAGAAGAAGAAGAAGAAGAAGAAGAAGAAGAAGAAGGTGCTTTAGTACACAGGCCACAGAGAAGGCGGGTGGTTTCAGATGATGAGTCTACACCCTCGACCTTTCCTTCCGTGTCTGTGGTTGAGCATCTATCCTTGAATATTTCTCACACTCCCCCATTCATAAGTCTGTGGATTGCCTGTTCCATGAAGGTTTTGACCTTGCTTCTGACGATGTCCCTTTGGCTGCTGTCTTTCCTACTTCTTTAAGAGAAGTTGTCTCATCTGCTCCTTTGGCTATTACGACTTCAGCTGTTGCTTTGCCTGTGGCTTCCTCAACTCTTCAACCCTCCGTTCCTGCTGCTTTGCCCGTGCATTCTCCAGCTCTTTAATCCTCCATGTCTGTTGATGTTTCATCTCTGCCTGCTTCCATGCCTTCTGCTAGGGAAGTGGGGTCTTCCAGTAGAGAGATGCGGCACATGGTAATAGAGGTTCCAAATAAGGGTAATCTATTCAAAAAAACAGGTGAACCCGAAGTGTGGCTCAAGCCTTTGATAGGTCCCTCTAAGAAAGCCAAGCTAGACAGCCACGGTGCTCTTACATGTGCCAATGAGGTCGTGCATACTTCTTTGAAGGTATGATGCAAGTTATCCTCTTTCATTTTCGTATACGAAATTTACCATATCTAACTGGTTTATTTCTTGTAGATTAACCTTATAGGCATGGAGCTTATGAAAAGGATTTCAAACACGGACCAAGAGATAAAAGAGTTGCAGGCCGATGCTGATAATTGGAAAGCACAGTATGATAGCCTAAGGATTGACATGGATGCTTTAGAAGAGGAAAGGAGTACCTTGAAGCGGCAGATGAGAGTCATGGCAGCAGAACTGGCAGTAGAGAAGGCTTCTTACAGTCATGATGATAAAGACAAGAGTGTTCTGGAGTCTTCATTTGCTGAGCAGATGTCCCGTGCCTCAGAGGAGATTAGAGACTTGAAAAACTTGTTGGGGCAGAAGGAGGAATACTCAGGCGAGCTCGTGAAATCACTCACTCGTACTCAAGAGGACCTTCGTAAGGCTTTAGATAAAGCTCAAACTCTAGAGGAGTCGATTGTACCGTTAAGGGCCGCCCATGAAGCTGCGGAAGCGGAGAAGGACGGATTGAGAGCTGAGCTTCAAGTATGGGCAAGGGATTATGAAGATCTTGAAGAGGTGGCTGTTGCCGATGTGAGCTGGNACCTTTCTTCACCTGATGGTGAGACTCCAGCTGCTAATTCCTCTTCATCCCTAGTTGCTCCCACTCCTTCTGCCAGTGAAGTCAACCCCCCTCTTGAAGAAGCTTAGTTGGTTCACCCCTCTTTTTTTGTCTCAATTGGTGGTTACCCCCAGTCCCATCGGGGGTAAATTTGTATTTCTTTAAAGTCCCCAAATGACAACTTAGGGGCACCTCAATGTGTATATATATATATATATATATAAATTCCATACGGCTAAGTATAAGTTAATACTTAGTTTTTTGCTTAGCCGTTTTAATATATTAATGCTAATATGACTTTTTTTGAGTTTTTGTTTCACTCTTTAAGTCTTTTGCATGCTTCATTTTTCGAGGTTTTAGTTTTACCTCTGAGTTTTGCATGTAGAATGCTTTAGATTACTCGTACCTTTTTGTAATAGGCACGGTGTCATATTAAACGTGTACCTTTTTGTAGTAGGTATATTTTATAGAAGAGGGCCCTTTTATAATTGTCATGAAAAAGACGTCTCAACTTCATGATAATGCAATAGAGTTATTGGAATTTTACACATGTTTAAGAATGTTTCCAAGGAAAGTTTTTTGTTTGAACTTCCATGACATTTTACATGTGTTTGATTATCGTCTAAAACTCATGTTTGCAACTGTTTTTGTTTAACAGATTTGATATACTCTTGTATTTCGTAACTGTTTTTCATAGGTAACAGTTTTTCGATATTAATACAAGGGAACAACTGTTTTTTTACTAGTAACAATTTTTATAAAGATTGGGGTTTTTTACCCGCAACTGTTTTCGTTGGAAACAATTTTCTAATAAGTACGAGGGAAATTTTCTTATTCGTAACTGTTTTTATTTGATAACAGTTTTCTGAACAAATACAAGGATTTAGATCTTTCATCCCTAACTATTTTATTTGATAACATTTTTTTGAATGAGTACACTGATGATGATCTTTTACCCCTAACTGTTTTTGTTACAACAACTTTGAATAAGTATAAAGATGTACATTTCTTTCTCGTGACTAATATTTTTCCTTTCAACCTGAACATGTTCGAAGGTTTTTGCTTTTTGCATTAGGCTTTGTATTTGGAAGACTCTTTTGATTTCTTTCGATTCTGCTCGTATCACTTGTCTCGTTGGGTAGATGAGTCTTCAGGCTCAAGCTTTTGACTTTTTGATAGTCTTCTTTGCTTAGTCTTAGCCTTCACTACTGTATAGTCCCCAAGTGTTTGAGCTTTGAAGAATGAAATCTCAAGCACTTGATTATTCCTTCCTTGTGGCCCTTTTCCTGAAAAGGAAAAACATTCCGGAATCGAAGGCATATAGTTTTTTAGATGATGACTGCTTAACCCTTTAAAAANTTTCCCAGCTATGCCTCGGATTTTGTAAGGTCCTTCCCAGTTTGGATGTAGCTTTCCTGCACCTGCTTCTTTCGTTGATTGAAAGACTTTTTTGAGGACAAAGCCCCAAATCTTGAAGTACCTGAGATGAGCTTTACGGTTGTAATAACGCTCTATGATTTGTTTTTGAGCTGCCATCCGTATCAGTGCTGCTTCTCTCCATGGTTCAAGCAGGTCCAGATTGGTCCTCAATTCGTCGTTGTTTTCTCCCTCCATGGCTGTTGAGAATCTTATGCTTGGTTCGCCAATCTCCACGGGTATTAAGGCTTCTGAGCCATAAACAAGTGCGAACGGAGTTTCTCCTGTGGCTATTTTTGAAGTTTTTTTGTATGCCCATAGTACCGATGGTAACTCATCAGGCTAGTTTCCTTTGGATTTATCCAGCCGCTTCTTTAGATTGTTGATGATGACCTTATTCGTTGACTCAACTTGACCATTAGCCACGGGGTGGTACGGCGTTGAAGTGATCCGCTTGATTTGCCAACTTTTGATTAATTCTGTGATTTGCGAGCCTATGAATTGTGGGCCATTATCGCACACGATTTCTTTTGGTATTCCAAAGTGGCATATTATGTTCCGCCATAAGAAGCTTTTAACTTCCTTTTCTCGCACTTGTTTGAACACTTCTGCCTCTACCCACTGTGTAAAATAGTCGGTTAGCATGAGCAAAAACCGTACCTATCTTTTAGCTGTGGGAAGAGGTCCCACTATGTCCATACCTCATTTCATGAAAGGACAGGGGGATATTATTGGATGCAATAATTCCGCTGGTCGATGCATGTTATTGGCAAACCTTTGGCACTTGTCACATTTGGATACGAAGTTTTCAGCTTCTTCTTCCATCTTAGGCCAATAGTATCCAGCCCTGATTAGGGTTTTCACTAAGGATCTCGCCCCTGAGTGATTTCCATAGTGTCCTTCGTGGACTTCTTTCATCACAAACTTCGTTTGGTTAGGTCCGAGGCATTTAGCTAGGGGTCCTCCGAACATCTTGCGATAAAG
>ML435105.1:4033-17022 GCA_005239525.1 Nicotiana knightiana | reverse complement strand
ATTGAATGAAATAGTTGAACGACAATTGCATTGTCTTTGTTCGTTACTTCCGTGACTGCTGCGAGGTTATCTAATGCATCCGCTTCTGCATTTTCCTCTCTAGGTATTTGCATTACCTTCCATGTTTTGGATTGTCTCACGAGCTCTCGTGCTTTTTCAAGATACTGTTGCATTCGAGTCTCTCGAGCGATGTAAGCCCCCTGTATCTGATTTACTACCAGCTGGGAGTCGTTGTTGATCACAATTTACTCGATTGAGAGCTCCCGTGTGAGTTCAAGCCCTGCAATAACAGCTTCGTACTCTGCTTCATTGTTAGTTATAGGATAACACTTGATAGCTTGCCGTGTCTTTTCACCCGTGGGTGATATTAAGACTATGCCTAAGCCGGCACCTTTTATATTTGAGGAACCATCGGTGAACAAGGTCCATAGGCCTGGATTAGCACCGTTAAAGAGTTGTAACTCTTTTTCTACTTCAGGTACAATGCTATTACTAAAGTCAGCAACAAAATCAGTTAGTATTTGAGACCTAATTGCAGTCTTAGGCTGATAGATTATTTCATGATCACTTAATTATATGGCTCACTTGGCTAATCTCCCTGACAATTCCTGTTTATGCAGAATATTTCTTAAAGGATATGAAGTCACAACGGTGATTGGGTGGCATTGAAAATATGGTCGTAATTTTCTAGATGCCATTATTAAAGCTAAGGCTAACTTTTCCAGATGTGGATATCTAGTCTCAGCATCTAGCAAAGTTTTACTTACATAATAGATAGGTGATTGTTTACCTTTTTCTTCTCTTACCAATACTGCACTTACAGCAATTTCTGAGACAGCCAGGTAGATGTACAATCTTTCCCCTTCTTTTGGCTTTGAAAGCAGTGGTGGTTTCGATAGATAAATCTTCAGATTCTTGAGGGCTTGCTGACATTCTTCAGTCCATTCGAACTGATTCTGCTTTTTGAGAACTGAGAAGAATTTAAAACTTTTTTCGGAAGACTTAGAAATAAACCTTCCCAAAGCTGCTATTCTCCCTGTTAGTCTTTGAACTTCCTTTTTATTTTTTAAAATATCAGGTATTTCCTCTATAACTTTAATTTGAGCAGGATTTACCTCTATTCCTCTGTTCGATACAAGAAAACCCAAAAATTTACCTGATTGCACTCCAAAAGCACATTTCTCTGGATTTAGCTTCATATTATGCCTGCGTAAAATCTCAAAAGCAGTAGAGAGATGCTGGAAATGGTCTTGTTCTTGTGTTGATTTTACCAACATATCATCGATATAGACTTCCATCGTCTTTCCAACCTTTTATAGGTGGCTCTAGCATTTTTCAAGCCAAAAGGCATAACTTTAAACAGTAAGTCCCCATGTTTGTAATGAAGGAAGTTTTTTCCACATCTAAGGGATTCATTTTAATCTGATTATAACCAGAATATGCATCTAAGAAGCTCAATAATTCATGACCTGTTGTGGCATCAATCATTTGATCTATATGTGGCAATGGGAATGAATCTTTGGGGCATGCTTTATTTAAGTCAGTATAATCTACGCATACTCTCCACTTGCCATTCTTTTTAGGTACTACCACGGTGTTTGCTAACCAGTTAGGGTACGTTACCTCTCGTATCGAACCAATCTTCAAGAGTTTCTGTACCTCTTCGTCGATCACTTGGTTCTTGAATGGTCCTTGCTTTCTTTTCTTCTTCTTAACAGGTACGAAGGATAGGTCTTCATTTAGTTTATGAGTCATCACTTCTGTGGGATGCCTGTCATATATGAGTGGGACCACGCAAAGCGGTCTGCGTTAGCCTTTAAATAATCAATTAACTTACCTCTTCGAGCGGGGCCTAGCCTCGTGCCTATATACACTTTCTGCTCAGGCTTTTGTTCAGATAATGGAACAGCTTCGAGCTCCTCCGTAGTTGTTTTGATGTGCTCATCTTCCTCCGGTTCATGAATGACGTCCGGTCTGGAATCTGCATCTGTGTGGTATAGTACACCTTCCGTGGTAACTTGATTCTCCTTCTCGTAAGTATTTTCTTTCATACCTGTTTCAGCAATAATACCTTCCGTACCTATTTGGGTAGTAATTTCTTCCATGCATGTTTGGGCGGTGTTACCTGCTTGGGAGATTCCCTTATCTCGTAATTCTTCCACCTCTATTTTCTTGTTGTAGTGTACCACAGAGTTTATATTTCTTGTGGTCTGCTGATCGCCTCTAATTTGCTGAATCCCATATTCAGAGGGGAATTTAATTACATGATGCAACGTGGAGGGTATTGCTTTCATGTCGTGGATCCATGGCCTTCCTACGATCACGTTATAAGCCATGTCAATATCGATGAATTGGAACCTGGTACTTTTGATCACCCCCTCAACATAAGTGCTAAGCTCAATTTCTCCTTTTGTTATAACCGTAGAGTTATCAAACCCTGATATGGCTCGTGCCCTTGGGATTACTTGATTCCCCAGTAGCATTTTGCAAAATGATATTGACTGAACTGCCTGGATCAATCAACACTATTTTTACGTTAGTGTCATAAATAAGTAAAGATATTACCAGAGCATCGTTGTGTGGAAGCATTAATCCGCCTATATCTGCATCATCGAAGGTTATATCGTGCTCTTCCATATTTTCACGAGACTGTTTTCCATGTGTAATTGTGAACTTTGTGGTTGTTTTGCAGGTCACTCCGTTTACTTCTTTACCTCCGTGTATCACGTTGGCGGTTCGTTTTGGAGAAGGAGGCTTTGGGGGATCCTGCCTGTTCCTCATATATGACTGTTTACCTTTATCACTAAACAATTCTGTTAAATAACCCTGTTTCAATAATTCTACTTCACCTTGTAAAAATCTGCAATCCGCAGTTTTGTGCCCATGATCGTTATGGAATTCACACCAGTGATCTGGGTTCCTTCTACTTGGATTTGATCGCATCTCTTTGGTCCACTTAACCTTGTCTCCCATGTTTCTCAATATTGAGACAAGTTCAGTAGTACTTACATTAAAGGTATGATCCCCAATTTGAGTATTACCTTTAGGTCGTTCATCTCGATCTTTTCTGGATCTAGAAGAGGATGAGACAACGTCTCTTCCTTGTGGTATATAGTCCGACCTAGTGTTTTCGAACCTGGGATGAATATCGTATCCCGAGGGTCCTAAGTAAGGATCGTACCTATTTTTACCTGATCTTCTATCTGATTTAGGATGTCTGGATCTGGAATGATCTTCATCTCTCGAACGAGCAATGATATCTTCTTTTATTCTGAGTTTAGTACTATACCTATTATATACATCGTTCCATGTTGTAGCGGGGAATTCTCTTAGACTTCCCTTAAGTCGTCTCGTGGCTTCTGAGATTTTATCGTTTAGGTTGCTTGAAAATGCCATGGCTTCCCAATTATTAGGCACCCTGGGTAACTGCATTCTTTCTCGTTGAAACATGTCTACAAACTCACAGACTAGTTCCATGTCTCCTTGTTTTATTTTGAATATGTCTTCCATTCTTTTCTCAAATTTTTGTGCACCAGAGTGTGCTTTTATAAATGAATCTGCAAGCTCAACAAAAGAGTCAATAGAATTTTCAGGTAGAAGAGAATACCAGGTTAGGGCTCCTTTGGTAAGTGTTTCCCCAAATTTTTTGACAAGGACTGATTCAATCTCTTGTTTTGTTAAGTCGTTGCCTTTTACTCCAGTAGTGAAAGCAGTCACATGATCACGTGGGTCAGTTGTTCCATCATATTTGGGAACGTCAGGCATTTTAAACTTCTTGGGTATAGGCAAGGGTGCCGCACTTGGCTTCCAGGGTTGTTGAGAATACCTGTCAACATCAATGCCTTTGATGATAGGTGGTACTCCAGGAATTTGTTCGATGCGATCGTTCTGCTCCTTCATCTGTTTCTTCATGGTTAGTAGTAAATTTTGTAATTCTGAATTATTAGATATACTGGTTTCGTTTCGAGAGATTCATTAGGAGTATCTCCTCTTCCTGAGTTTGCCAACCATATTGAGGAGTTTCCATGGTGATGGTATTATTGGGGGGGTGGTGTCGGCAGTGTAGGTAACGATCCCGGTAATCCTCTCGCAAATTCTTGCAAAGCTTGCTCACATACTCTGCAATCATTTGCTTTACACTATCTTGTTCCACAGTTTGATCATTATCACCATTGTTGTTATTGGATCTTTCTGGGGATTGTTCCCTTGAACCACGTGGGGTTCCTGAAGGCGATGGAACTGGGGTTCCATTCCTTTGCTGGTTGTTGTCGTTGGAGTTCGACATAGTTCAGAGGATATCACTTGAAAAGCAAACAAAGATTATCAGATTCCCGGTAACGGAACCAATTTGTTTAACCAAAGAATTAGACCCTTTGACTAAAGCTATTTTTAGGATGAACACGGGTTACTGATAATCAAGGAAATAGAGAAAAATGAATAATAGACAATATTGCAGAAATATAGAAAAGTGAAGTCAATTATATTCGAGAATCAGATGCCTTTACAAGCTGTATTCCCCTCTCTTATATAGGAAATTCCTTGATATAACGTACAAATCTTGCTATGGTTGCTCATTAATGACTAATTATGACATTAATGAGGCGTTACAAAGGATAACGGTAATTGGGGTACGGTTACGTAACGTTCGAGTAATCAATTGTGGGTCCTTGAATCTGCCCGTAGCTTTTTCTAGATTCATTCTGAACTGCCTCTTCCCTGTTTTGATCAGGTTGAGTTTTCCGTGGCTGATAAGCTCGAGTTGAATCGTGCCTCTTTGTTCCGTACCTCTTCAAAGAATCACATCCAGTTGTCGCATTCTCCTGTGTCCACGTAACTGGCTGAGTTGTCAAAAGCTGGCTTACATGTGAAACTCTTTTTTACCAATACACTCTCACTAGAACACAGTCTCAAAACTCTCAACCTTTTACCTCAAACTCAAAAAATGGATGCATCCGTCACAATTTCCCATTTTGATCCGCCAGACTCACAATCAATGAACATAGATGAACCAACAAATAACAAGAAATCAAAACTATCTTTTGCTGACACTCTACTAAAAAACACTGCTTCTCCAATACCTTCAATAAACGATCCCCACCACCACCTAGACCTATCCGCAGAAACTTCGGCTAACACAACTCCAGATGACAACTTTATCCCACTGACCTCAGAGGACAAAACAAGGATATACCAACCTTGGCAGTTCTCGATCATCATTAAAGTTTTTGGAAGGAGAATAGGGCATCTAACTCTAAAACAAAAACTACAACAACTATGGACACCTACGGAGCCACTGGCTCTCATTGACCTTGGTAATGACTTCTTCCTTATCAATTATACGAAAGAAGAAAATTTGGTTAAAGCATTACAGGAAGGACCATGGTTTGTGCTAGGACATTTCTTATCCGTTAGGCGGTGGGAACCCAAATTCCTAGCATCAAGCTCAAAGCTCACATACACAGCTATTTGGTCAAGTCTACCAGAATTGCCTACGGAATTCTATGATGCCCAAATTCTGCATCAAGTAGGCAATAAACTAGGTAAATTACTCAAAGTCGACACATGCACATCAGCTACTATACGAGGCAGATATGCGAGGCTATGTATAAAGGTTCCCCTTGAACAACCACTCAAGTCTCACATCTTCATAGGGCACCATAGACAACAAATTCTCTATGAAGGGATAAATATGCTATGTGTTAATTGCTGCAGACTTGGACATATGAAACCAGACTGCCCATCCGTAAGCACCACCCCTTTACCTCCTACATTGTCCCACATTGCAGCGACACCCACCACAACTACTACACACGCAGTCACATTTCCTAGAAGGACGGCTACCTCCAAAACTAGAATACTGGATGCAGCAAACAAGGGAGTAGAGAATCCCATATCAGCATCAAGCTCAACCCAAAGGAAGGTAGGTAAGGACACAGGTATGTCATCTCCCCATGCTCAAACTAAATTAATGAATATTAAATCTAACTTGACTAATAATAAGAATAAGCTTAGTCTTAATAACAGCTTCAATTATTTAATTGAGTCAAACGACGTTAGGGACCCCTTACGCACACCCCAGTTAGCTGACCCTCCAGCAGGCCCAATCAAGGAAATCATGGTCCAACTCCAACTACTTCACACACAAAACGGGTCAACCCAAAAGCCCACTAACCAATCTGAAACTAATAACCGACCTCCTCATGCAAAACCTCATGATTACCCAATTTCACCCCACCCTAGGATAAACAGTAACATCTGTGACACTCATCCTATAAAATACACTGCCACGTCTCCCTCACCGCCCCTCACACCCAATGACAATCACGGATACATCAACTCACAAAACCCTACTACAAGCCCAAACAACTCTACACTACATCATCATGATACTTCACCCAAGGAGCTCAAACCCACATCTCACCCCCACTACGTCAGCTCCCCACTAATACATAGCAATTCTCATGAAAGCCCATGTGAGCAGCCCATCACTCACATTACCCAAACCCATAAGACATCAGAACCGCCTACCTGAACAATACTCCATCAAATATAAACACTAGTCAATCATCATCAACTCCTACTCACACTCAATCACCAAACACTTCACTCCCTACCAAAGCAGCATATAACCATGCAACCATGTCCATCTCCCTCATTCCCACTCAGAACACAATTCCATCGTCCAACTCTAATGCCATACCAACCACTACACCTCCACTTTTTTCAACTAGAAACAATGCCACAGAACAACCACAACCCACCACAATATCCAGTGATCTACACTACCCAACCACCAAACCTCTTCCAATCTCCTCAATCGTGGTGGGAGATGGGTCTCCAGAACCATGCCTTAACATTCTCCATGGTTGTTAACAACCAAGAGATAATTGTCCGCATCCAAGACTCACAGAACCTAACGCAGATCATAACGGAGGGCATGAACATTGCAATGAATTTTCACGGCCAATACAATTGGACGAACATGCCCATGCAAACCATCGACTCGTATGGGAACCCCTTCCCACAATATCAACAACACTACTATTCATACCCGGACCTCCCATTTTATCCAACAACCCAGTCTCAGATTCCATGGCTCCACGAATACATACACATTCCCAACTCACTCCCCCTATCCCCTTTGAGTCCATTCGACCCACTGACACCATCCACTTCCATGATTCCTCAACCCCCTTCTCCAGGAGAACAAGAAAGGCCCAACCCTCAAGAGCTAGACATGATATTAGAAGAAATGAGGGAGACACGCCCAGAGCCAGTATGGATAGGAGCGTGTCACATCTCCATCCTCAAGGAACAATACGCAAAAAAATCATTCTCAATTACCCACCAGAAGTGACCAAGTGCTTGATCAAACTGAGACCACCTGTGAACCCAGAAGCGGGAAAATTTGCAGTGGTGATTACACCAACTCTGAGGGGGACAACACCACAAACAACTCAACAGAACACACCTCAGGAGGAGCAACCACTGCCCCTACTGCCTCACCCACCTCGAACTAGATCAATGAATTTTATCATATGGAACTGTAGAGGTGCCCAGTTGCAGGACTTTAGAGGAAATTTTCGCTCCTTGTTAAACTACTACCAACCACCTCTAGTAGTACTTCTTGAAACTCATGTTCAAGATCATCAAATCCTTCGAGATGACTTCTCTTTCACTCACCTATCACAAGCACCTGCTGAAGGCCGTGTAGGAGGAATTGTGGTGTTGTGGAATGATCAGATGGTTCAAGTATCTGAAATTAGGGTCATTAACCAAGAAGTCCATTGTATGATCCAGGTATGTCAAAACAACCCTTTTTTTATTTTCAGCAATTTATGCATGTAATGCTACTGCCTCTCGTGAAGTCCTATGGAAAAACCTTAAACTTATAGCCGATTCCTATAATGGTCCTTGTCTGGTGGGGGGAGACTTTAACGACATCCTATTTTCAAATAAAAAATTTGGTGGTCGCTCGATATATAATTCTAGGGCTGACTTGATGCTTGAACGTCTAAACTACTGCCAACTTATAGACTTAGGGTTTTCGGGTAGCAAATATACTTGGACGAATAAAAGAAAACACGGTTCTTTAATTTTAGAGTGTCTAGATCGAGTCGTAGCAAATTCTGCTTGGTTACAACTTTATCCCCAAGCACATGTACACCACCTTCCTAGAACTCATTCAGACCATTGCCCCATATTATTAACATTAGATAAACATCTTCATAAAAAAGGAAACCTCTTTTGATTTGAAACTATGTGGCTCTCACACCCCGAATTTCCCCACTTAGTAAATCAAATATGATCTCCTAACCCTCCAATAATAGAAGCAATTACTAATTTACCGCCCTAGTAAAACACTGGAATATTAACATATTTGGAAATATTTTCAAGAAAAAAAATTCAATCATTGCTAGACTAACAGGAATACAAAGATCAATTCACTACCCTACTAGCACCTTCCTACAATCTCTAGAACACGAATTAATAGGCCAATACAACCACTTACTAACCCTCGAAGAAGATTTTTGAAAACTAAAATCGCGTATTAATTGGCTTAATAACGGAGATGCCAACACTATATTTTTCCACCTATCTACTCTCAAACGTAGACGCCGTAATCGAATAACCGCTTTAAAAAATTCACTGGGTGAATGGATTACAGACACTGACTCTTTACAACATATTGCATTACACTACTATCAAGACCTATACACCATACAACATGCCACCTCCCCCAGGAAGTATGCAACCTATAATTACAATACCCTTTCCCAACAAGACTTTTATGCGTTATCTTTCCCAATTAGTGATCTAGAAATTTATCAAGCAGTCCATACCTTTCAGCCATGTAAGTCACCGGGGCCGGATGGACTCCACCCCCTCTTTTACCAAAAATTCTGGCCCCAAATGAAATTCTCCTTAATCTCCTTTTGCAAGAAAGTTTTTCACCAACGCTATATTCCAGCAGACATCAATTCCACTTATGTATGTCTCAAAGTGAAGAGCCCTAAAGTGAAGAGCCCTTCTTCAATGACTCAATTCCGACCCATAAGTTTGTGTAAAACCTTATATAAAATTATTTCAAAAATTATTGTTAGCCGCATCAAGCCTTATCTTCATAAACTAATCATCCCGAACCAATCTGCCTTCCAGCAAAATAGAAGAGCAGCTGACAACGCTATAATTGTCCAAGAATGAATCAACCATTTTCACCAATCCAAATCCAAATGCCACAAAATGCTAATAAAAATAGACCTTGAAAAGTCATTCGATAGAATGGAATGGAGTTTCATAAAGAGCACCCTAACGTACTTTAATTTCCCCCCAAAACTCATTAAACTCATTATGTCCTGTGTCTCCACTACTACCACCTCTATCTTATTCAATGGATCACCAACGGAATATTTCATCCCCACTCGTGGGCTCAGACAAGGGGACCCCCTTTCCCCCTATCTATTCATACTATGTATGGAAATATTATCGCGACAAATCAATAAGGCAGTTGACTACACCATTTGGAAGCCCATCACCCTCAATAAAAATGGTCCTCAAATCTCTCACCTCCTTTTCACGGATGATATTATCCTGGCCTCCAAGATAGATACAAACAGTTGTCATCAAATCATAGACATCCTTAATCTATTTTCAGAGCAATCAGGCCAAAAACTAAACTTAGACAAATCAAAAAAAAATTCTCTAAGAACACTCCAGCGCATGACAAATCCTTCACCATGTCATGCTTTAGTATGACAGAAGGTACATCATTAGGAAAATATCTAGGTTTCCCTATCTTCACTTCTAGACCTCACAAAAGCGACTATTAATTCTTACTAGATAACTTCAAGAATCGACTAGCAGGTTGGAAAACTAAGCACCTGTCAATGGCTGGTCGTACCACCCTAATCAAATCGACTCTTAATACTCTCCCAAACCATATCATGCAATTCATTTCACTCCCCCAATATATCATCAAAAGAATGGAGACTTACCAAAAAAAAATATGGGGCACTACAGATCAAAAAAGGAAAATACACCTTGTAGCATGGGAAAAAGTTACGGATCATAGGGATAATGGGGGTTGGGAATTCAAAAATTACGCCAAAAAAATGAGGCCCTAATTGCAAGCACTGCCTGGAGATTGTTCCATAACCCCTCCACCACCTGGGCCTCTTTGCTCATTTCCAAATACGTCAAACCTAATAAGGTTACTAACTCAACATATAGATCCATGCTTTGGAAACGGATTTCGAAAGGGTGGAATACTTGCCAAATGGGCCTCCAATGGCAAGTCACTAAGGGTAATAACATCAAATTTTGGTCGGATAGTTGGATAGCACCAAATATTACTCTTCGTAGCCTTATTTCGGGACCTTTAACCCAATTCGAACAAAACTTAACTGTAGCTTCAGCCCTGCAACTACACCAAATCCCAAACACTACAATATCTTTTGACCTACCCCAACAAATATTTTACTGCTTATCAACAACACACACATTTCCCAATATGGTAATTATGCAGACCACATCAAATGGGGATTAACTGCAACATGCCAATTTACGGTCCATTCATGTTACTTAACCTTAACATACTTTAATCATAGAACAAATCACTATGGTTGGATTTGGAAATTAAGGGTCACTCCCAAAATCAAGCATGTCATTTGTCTATCTTGTCACAATTGATTACCCACTAAAGAATATCTGCAAAAACTAGGAATAACTCACTCAAACCAGTGTCCTCAATGTCCTGGGAAAGTGGAAACCATTGAGCACATATTCTTACAATGTGTTCATGCAACTCCCTTTTGGGAAAAACTAAATTTAATTCAACTCATAAAAAAATTACTACTCACTCCACCCTAACCACTTGTGGCTCAAAAAGCTCCTATCCAAACAACATACTGTTCAAGCACACAATATCCCTCTAAACCATCTAATCCCTTTTGCATTATGGCATTTGTGGACTACACACAATAAAAACCACTTCGAACGCGTACTGACCTATCCTTCCCATAAATTAGTTATTCAACTAGCAACGGAGAACTTCTATCTAACTTCAAATCAAATGCTCCCACACCTAAAGATCCCTATGTATGTAAAATGGGAACCTCCTAACCTAGGCATAATCTCCTTAAACACGGATGGTGCCTTCAGCTCAAACACTTCACAGGCCGGCTATGGAGGAGTCTTTAGAAACCAACATGGCGAATGGATTATGGGCTACGCAGGACACCACCAAGCCACCAATGTCATAGACATTGAACTAATGTCACTACTACGGGGTTTACAACTAGCAATACATCATCAACTAAATCTATTGGAAATACAACTGGATGCCAACCAGGTAGTAACCATGCTCAAAAATACTACAGTATAATACCCATCGTTGCTCAATGATTGCAGGTGCCTGATCCACCAACTGCGTGACCCAAAGATATGCCTTATATACAGGGAGCAGAATACAATAGCGGATCGCTTGGCACTTTTTGGAAGGCAATTATCAGGAAGTAATATCACCTTTTTGGTGGAGCCTCCTCCTTTAGTAATCCAACTACTCATGCAAGACAGTCAAGGCAAGCTAAGGCAAAGACAGAAAAACAGGCTGCAAGAAGGACCCAACCATCCAGCAACATCTTTTTGTGATCAATGGGATTTACCACCCACCACCAACAACTTTTGTAAACAGTGGCAAACAACATCTACGAGGCGGAATACACACGGACATGCCCACTTTACCACCATTAGCAATAGCACTAGTAGTAATATATCTACGACATATAGTGCCACCACCCCCACTATTGGCACATTTTGTAATTCTGCCACGCGAAGGCAGCTCCCTGTATGATTTTTTTATAATATAAAAATAACCTTGAAAACCAAAAAAAAAAAAGAAGCTCCAGCCCTCGAGTCGAGACACTCTCGAACAGATAAGTGCAAGGACGATAGAAAATGGAACAAACTGATGAACAATAATGTAAATGAGAAAGAAAAAGTTGTATTGCTTTAATCTCTGTGAATGATGATCCTTACAAATGATTAGAACTCCTCTTTATATAGTAGAGGAATTCTACTAATGATATAACACTAATCACAGAAGGAAATCACATAATGAGAGAATTAACCGCTTCTGATTTGATCCGTTCCGGGATTTACGCCATGATTCTTGACCAGTCACGGGTATCTCGCTTTTTCATTATTAATACATCTCCGATATTATTCGGTGTCTGTCTCCCTTGACTTCGATTGCTACCAACCTCGATCTCGAACTCGATGCCTCAGCTTCATGATTTTGCCGAAGCCGACCTTGATGCAACATTCCAGTCTCGATCAAATACTAAAATCGGGTGGCCCCGATTTCAATCGTTTACAGATAGTCCCCTCATTTTTTGGAGTCCAATGACAAGAAACGAGTTGAGCCTTCAATTTTTTTGACCTCGATAAACTATGATGTCAAGCGGTGATCGAAACATCCCGTCGGTACAGTTCCCTAAACCATTAATGAGCGTCAGTTGGCGGTCAGCCACTAATGTTGTTGAACCATCGCCCTAAATCCATAAATAGGCCTTCTCCTCACTGAATCAAACTTTACTTTCACTTTCTTCTAATCTTCTGAGCCTTTACATCTCTCAAGTTCTTCCCTTCTCAAATATTTAGGTTTCATCGTCAATCTTCAAACACCAAATCTTACTATCTTCTTCTTTCCTTAAGCTCATAAAAAATGGCGAAAATATCTAAAACAGTTCCACAAAAGGAGAAAGCTTCTTCTTCTTCTTCACGGCCGGCCGGCGACAAAACGTCGGTGGATCCGCTCCCTGAGGAGTGCATTTTCGGCTCGTGTGTCCTTTAATCCGATTTTAAGATCGAGAAACCTCCCTCGGTCCCTAGTTGGTGCGAGCATGTGTCGAGGTACATTTGCTCGGTAATCATGGGGTATCTCGAGAAAATAAAGAGAGATTGCAACTGGGGAGGGGGGGGGGGGAAAA
>ML435104.1:0-23826 GCA_005239525.1 Nicotiana knightiana | reverse complement strand
GGGGGGGGGGGGGGGGGGGGGGAACTACCCCTTAGGATTGATATTGATTAATTGATTTGTGATATGTGAAAGTCGTGTACGCAAGGCGACAAGTGGGTACACGGATTGTACATGGTATTTGACCTGTCTAGGCAACTTATGCTCCTTCCATACTTTAATTTAATTGTCATGTCATGTCATGTTCTCAACTCTCATAGTCAATTTATTCTTACTTGTGTTAATCTATCCTTACATGCCTTAAATGATTTTGGTAACCCTTGTTCTACATCCTAATTGATAAATTGCTCTCATGTTTTTAGTTGAACTTGTTATCTCTTTTATTGTTACATATTATATCTTCATTGTTGATTATCATCATTTGAAGTTATTGTTCATGTTATCTCTTTCATTGTTGATTTTCATTATTTGAAGTCATTGTTATATATTATCTCTTTTATTATGAGTTAGTCTTATCTAATATCTTGGTTATATATTATCTCTCTCGTTGTTGATTTATTAGGTGTTGAAGTTGGGAAAGTCGTTAACACGTTGAGACGAAATTGTTTATTGTTGGGACATCTTTTTTGGTGAGCATTTTACATTAATTGTTGTTGTTGATATTCTTGTATACATTGTGATGAAGCCATGTGCTATTGTGGTGGAAACATTGATATTGTTGATTGTTGGCAAGTACTAATATATGGGTACTTGTGGTGCGAGTTGTTATTATGATGTGTTATCGACGTGCATGCGACGGTATAAGGCTTGGTGTTAGTGTGCATGCGGCGGTATAAGATGAGATTTATGTGCGTGTTACTTGTAGGAGAACTACATGAAGCCACGCGGCGTCATAAGGTGGGCTAAGTATTTTGAAAAAACTGTTTTCAAAACTTATTTCAATTGTAAGGCTCACCCGGAGGTATAAGGAAATATTGTGATTGAGATTGTGAATTGTGAATACGAGGCGGTAGCTCGGTTGTAATTCTTGATATATATACGCGAGGTGGTATCTCGGTGGTGATTCTTTTTGTTCACGAGGTGGTACCTCGTTGTGATCCTTGTTGTTTTGTTCTTCTTTGTTTTTATCAGTTAGTGTGCGTATATGATCATTCTGGTTTTCTTTAACTGATTTCTTTATGTTAGTTATGTTCTTATAAATTCGATATTAGTTCATGCTGTTAACTGCATCGTATCGGTTATTTCGCCGCTTTCCCTTATTTATCCTTATTACATTTTCATACTGTTTATTTATATCCTAGTAGGTGTCTTGACTCGGCCTCGTCACTACTCTACTGAGGTGAGGTTTGATACTTACTGGGTACCATTTTGGTGTACTCATATTATGCTTTTGCACATATTTTTGTGTAGATCCAGGTACATCTGCTCATGTCGGTCGTTAGTGATCATCTGCTAGTTGCTTTACGGAGGCTTCAAGGTATGCATGCTCGGCATTGGCAGGCCTCGGAGTCACCTTCCTTTACTTTTAGTACTGTTGTATTTTTCATTCTGGCAATGATGTTGTAGGCACTCTAGTATGACTCAGTAGAACTTATGACTCAGTTCCACCAGTCTTGAGGTGTGTATTGTTGTTCAGTATGTTTTCGGAAGTTTACACCAGTTATTCAACCTTGTTCTAGTATTTTTCTAATTATTTCTTTCAGGTTGTTATTAACTATTAGGTTACTTAGTCGTAAAGAATAGGTGTCATCACCACATCCTATTGAGAGAAATTGGGGTCGTGACATTTTATCTATTATCAATTGTCAAGTGTTCTTCTGTTGTTATCCTATTCAACTGCAACCGATCATATTCTGAGGGCTCGATTGGAACCAGTTTCTATCATTTGAACTTAACGCCAAGCTTGGTTATTTCATCACGTTTGGTTTGATCATATTTCTTTTTTTTTTTAAATAATTAATTGTTGTTTCATTGATCATTCGTGTAAATTAAATCATGTATCCTTTAAACTGCGTATAAATTTAACTATTACTCATTTTAAGGGTAAACATAGTGTGATGGGGTGTTAAGGCCCATATCCTTTGCTAAGAAGACAAGAGACCCTGATCATATGATTTAAATCTAAGTGAGGAATTGAGAATACATAGTAATTAATCATCGATTAAATAATAAACGTGTATAGACAAAGGCCATGTTTTTATAGAATTGATACAAACACCGAATATAATGTTCTTTCCTTGAAACTAACTTCATAATAGTATATCACTATTCTAGAAAAGGAGCATGATGTTTCCATTTTTATTTTCACAAATAGGTACATAGCATAGATTCGTCGTGAAGAATTAAACAATGCATATATATATATATATATATATATATATATATATATATATATATATATATATATATATATATATATATATATATATTGAGCTTTATATACTAGTTTTCAACATGGATTCCTCCTTTTTCTCAACTTACAATGTTGTCAAACAATTAAAATATATAAAAAAAATTCCTCCACTATTAGGATACGCGATAATCATTTCTGGTATAGCAAAAATGCACCAATAATCTGCTACTCATCTAAACATCCCTGGATTAACCACTGGTGGAACAAATCGTGCTGCCGTTTGGCTTGCTATTCTTCTTTGTTTCTTCTTATTTGCTTTCCATCCTGAAAACAATAAGGAGTCATTTGATTGGAAAGATTAGGAAAATCAATTCAAACATAAAGTTCTTGCAAACAGCAATACAATGTTTAATTGGAGGGACAAGGAAATATATTTTCTGCGTAAATAATGCAACTTGGTCATATGAGAAAAAATTGTCCAACATAATAAATGCAGTATTTGGTTGGTATTATTGAATAATACCCATATTAGTTATGCATGAAACAATGTATAATTTTATGCCAGAGTTGGAATTAATCCTTGTTCCTTCGGGTAAATAATTCAATATTCAACCAAGTTCACTATTCAATCTTTTGGAACATGGTGGCTAGCATATAATATTAGATCTATTCTAGATAATTCATACATAAATTTCTTAATTTGACGTAGAGACTATGTGTTCACGTGCCTCATAATCTGAGCTATAAATCTGCCCCTAACGGATAGAATATGAAATAATAATACATGTGACGAAAATAAAGTATTTATAAGACAATGACTTTGAAGTTATAAATAATATCTACATAACATTATTATTAACAAAAGTCTTGGGTTCGAGCTGAATGTTTTTCCCTTTAATGGTCTTATACTACAGAAATATGAAACCGCAAAACAATCCAAGCATAACTAATCATATCATAACTTCTATCAATAAAACCTATCCCGGCATAAGTCGTATTCAAACCAAACGACCCCTAAGTTATCTCCAATAGATATATGAGAATTATCCAAAAAGAGAAACGTAAGAGAAAAAGGAAATAAAATGAAGAATTACCTAGGGCTACATCAAAGCCGAGTTTGTTAAGCTGTCGGTAATTCTGACAGAGGACCAATCTCGTGCAACAGAGAGTAATGCAAAATTCACTAAGGAGATTACCCATCAAATTGTATTTTTTCCTGAATTGCGCTCGATGATACCATGCAATAACGAATGATGCTTGACTGAAGCAAAGCGATTCCAGTAGTCCAAACATCAGTGCACTTTCCCACCAAACTGCATTACACATAATATTCATCAAAATAAAATTTCCAAAATTTGACCTAAATATAGAGTAGTACATGCGTGCATGTTTTTTTTTTCTTCCAGTTTATTTATATTAACCAAAATGAATGTCATCATAGAATATCTCAATTCAAGAATTACCCATTTGCCCTTGAGATACAATCTCATCCACTTGCCCAAAAGTAACGCAGGGGCATAAGCATGTAATAAAACCTACAACAAAATGTCATAAAAACATGGTTATCTTCCAAGTTAAAATATTACGAAATTTAGTGCATGCTTTAAAGTTGTAATAATAAATATTATAAAGAATTGGTAAGAAAAATAATTAGAGGAACGTACAGTTCTTGAGGTCTGAAAAACAATCAAAAAGGCCTGTGGACCAGGGCTGACTGTAAACGTGAGCATTAAAGACATTATTATTTCCAGGAGTCATTGGCAAATAAAATGGATGAAATTGGTCATGAGGAAAGGGGGAAGAAAAATATGGAAATGGTGGTGGCATTCCTAGGGGTGGGTAACCATATGGAGGTGGCTGCATCATGGAGGATTGGTGACATAACGGTGGTTTACGTGGTGGTAATGATGGTGATCCAGGCATTGGAATCCGTGACGACGACGATAATGGCGCTGGCGAGGGAGGCTCACAAACAGGAATTTTTGGTGATGATGGCACTGAATGGAGCGTAGCTGTTGTCATTGTTGGTGGCAATAAATGTGATGATGATGATGATGGCGATGATGGTCTGTGAATTGGCGGAGCCGGTGGTGGTGGTGGGGGAGAATTTTGTGGTCCTTCAATTGAAGGAGATTCACATTTTGGAATTTGTAATGGTGATAATCGACCAGGGGGAGATGGAAAATTGTCCTTATTACCATATGGTGTATGCATTTTGTGAATGAATTTGCTGAGATTATCTTCCTAATGTTAAATCAATCAACAAATTCGTAAAACGATTGTTTGATTGTCGAGGAAAGCAAAAATAAATTTTCAAGAAATTAATTACAAAAAGAACGAAAGCACAAAAGCTGAGATACTTTTATGAGATTAGAGTTGTAACACGATAGTTGCAACTCTACCCTGTATCATTATGCTTCAATTCTGCCTAATATTATCGTTTCCTCTCTCTCCTTTTCTTCTTTCATCAACCATTCTTCACGGTTCATCCTCATGTCATAAAGATTGTCAAAGATGTGGTAATTTTAAATGTGAACAACGAAAAAGAGAGTTGGCTGTTTGACTAGATATAGGGTACGTTACAAATTAACTAGTATTCAGCTCGTCCCAATTTATGTGTTATCGTTCGAATTTCGAGAAATTATTTTTTATCATATATGCCTTTTAAATATTTTAAATTATTACTTATTTTAATTTATAGTACTTTTTTATGTAAATTTTGTTTCAAAATACATAAAGATTCTATATCAAAATTAATAAAATTTGACCTCGAAATTTCAAAAGGTGCCACATAAATTGGATAGATGGAGTATTATATAATAAAGTCCATAGTTATCAGAATAGGTATATAAAGCGTTTAGTTTAATAATTTTTTATTTTCCTCTTTCAGAGTATTTTGCAACTATAACTAATAATAAGTCTATATATATATATTTTAGAATTAGCACGAGTGTAGCTCATCTTCACAATTTTAGACTGGAAAGTGGAGAAAACAGAATACTAATAAGAGTGAGCAATATACTGTATAAAATCTAAAATGACTACCAGTTGTTTAATCCTTTCCTAATTGGATTATGCGGTAGGTTGCACCATCATAGGGTGTGATAGGATGGTTGAGAAACTAAAGATAAAATAAGAATTTTTTGATAAAGAGCGTCTTTAGGACCATTGATGTTCAAGATTTAATATGAATGTATATCAATTTAGTTTATTCTTACCTCAAAACTTCTGTTTTCCTTAACCAATGAAAGCTCAGAAACTTGCGAACATATCCAAGTTGAGGTTAAACCGTTAATCCTATTAGGCAAATGATGCGCTTGACCGGTTGTCAAGTGACGTCATTTTGTATTATTTATACAACTTTTGAATTTTATTTATATGCAAGGTGCATCCCCCATCCCGAGTTTAAATAATTATGACAATAAATAATTACTAATAAGAATGGATTGGTAATGACAAATCTAGTAAAATAATATGAACAAAATCATCCAATCATTAAACAAATGAATTATTTTCTCAAATAAAAATGCTACTAGTTGTTTCCATCACATATTTCAACTCTAAAATATTACTACAACTACAACAACAAACTCAGTATGATCCCAACAGGTGGGGTCTGGGGATGGTAGTTTGTACGCATACCTTACCCCTACCTAATGCAGGTAGAGAGGTTGTTTCCAATAGACCCTCGGCTCAGGAAGGGCAAGAAGAAGAAAAGGAAAGCAAGAAAGGAAGAAAGAAGGAAGAGACAAGAAAAAGGGGGAGATAAAGGATAAGTAGTATCAAATAATAACAATGGGAAATACAATACCTGAGGCGAACAAAACCACATAACGTAATAAGAATCTAAGAATATGAGGGGACATGCATGCTACTAAGACTATCGGTGAAACACTAAAAACTACCCACTAATCTTCTACCTTAATCATCGACCTCCACACTCTCCTATCAAGAGTCATGTCCTCAGTGAGCTGAAGCAGCGCCATGTCCTGTCTAATCACCGTTCCCCAGTACTTCTTAGTCCTACCTCGACCTCTTCTAAAACTCTCCATGGCCAACTTCTCACACCTCCTGACAGGAGCATCAATGCTTCTTCTCTTAACATGTCCGAACCATCTCATCCTCGACTATCACATCTTGTCCTCCACGAAGGCTACTCTCACTCTGTCCCGGATAGCTTCATTCTTAATCCTATCACTCCAGTTACACCTGGACATCCATCTAAACATTCTCATCTCTACTACATTCATCTTCTGCACGTGCGATTTCTTGACCGGTCAACACTCATGTAACGACCTGACCGGTCGTTTTGCATTATCGGACCTCGTTCCCCTAAATAAAACGTTCCATAGAGGCTTATTATGATTTATGACTTGCGAGGACTGGTAGTTCGGAATTCGAAAGTGTTTAGAGTGCTATAGCAACACTTGGTTCCTTAAGGTTGGCCTAAAGTTTGACTTCGGTCACCATTTTTAGTAAATGACCTCGCAATCGAGTTTCGATGGTTCCAGTTCGTATGATGATTTCGGACTTGGGCGTATGTTCGGAATGGGTTTTGGATCACCCGGGAGCGTTTCGGCGTCAAATATCGAAATAAGGATGTCCTTAAGTTAATATTGTGGTTTGAGACGTGTTTTTGTGTTATCGAGGTCCGAACGAAATTTCGAGACAGGAATAGTTCTGTTATGTCATTTATGACTTGTCTGCAAAATTTGGTATCATTCCGAGTAGTATGGATCGGTTCGGCGCATTGTTAGCGAATTCTAGGACTTTAAGTTAAAAGTTTGATTCAATTTGGTTTTGGGGTCAAATTCTTAGTTTCGTTGTTGTTTTTCACGTTCTTTAAATTCGAGCGAGTCCGTATCATGAATACAGACCTGCCAGTGCCTTTGGACGGGGTCCCGAGGGGCTCGGGTGAGTTTCGAACCCCTTGGAGTTAAATGCAAAACACTAGAATTTCTGTGTCTCGTTTCCTTCTGTGCGTTCGCGGTTTCTCTGCCGCGTTTGCATAGAAGGATCTGGGAGGGAGTGAAAATTTGCCCTATGCATTCGCATAGGTGCTCTGCGTTCGCATAGGGTAGGGTATTGGGCCAGACCAGCTTAGCCCTTACTCAGTGTGTTCGCACCCCCCCTACCGCGTTCGCGTAGGTCTAGCCTAGCTAGCCTCCATGTTCGCGAAGACCTCTCCGCGTTCGCATAGAAGGCCTCATCAGGCCTGGCCATTTGTTCATCGCAAACGCACTGCTCCTGATGCGTTCGCATAGAAGGGGCAGTGTGTTTTTATAACGGGATTTAATTCATCTTCTTCTTCCTTGGGACGATTTTCAGCATTCATGAGGGGCAAACGACCTAGTTATTGAAGGTAAGTAAATTCTACCCTAATATTAGTTTCATGCATAGATTACAAACTAAATTAACTACCTAATTAGTGAAAATTAAGGATTTGGGGTAGTAACCTAGGGCTTTCGAAAATGTAGAAAATTACTCGCGCATTGGCTATGAATTCATACAAAAATCATATATTAACGATCCTTAGGTTATGGGTGAGTGTATCCTTCAAGAATTTTCGGAATCTAGGCATGCGGGCCCGGAGTTGGATTTTGGGATTTCTTCAAGAATGGTGAATTTGACTAAATAATAGGAGAATTATATGCTTTTAATATAAATTGATATATTTGTATAACATTTGGCTAGTTTCGAGTCCGTGGGTGTCCAGTTCGGAGTTTCGGGCGCATTCTTGACCCGGGGAGTAGGTACGACGCGAGGTGAGTCTCCTTTCTAACCTTGTAAGAGGGACTTGTCCCCCTAGGTGATTTAAATGCTATATGTGATAATTGTGAGGGCTACGCACGTACAAAGTGACGAGAGTCCGTACGTAGCGGCTATTACTATTATGTCTAGGTAGTTAGGCCAAGATCATGCCTTGTGTTTTACTTGATATGAACTATATGCTTAATAAATTAAATGTCACATGCGGCTTATTTCCCCGAGGTCATGGAATTTGAGAAAACTTGTAAGGAATTGTTCCCTGAAAAGTAATTTAAAAAGGAATAATGTGTGTGCATGTGACCGCTTCGCAATTTACATTTCGCGAGCGGAGTGTGATTTCCCCCACTCTTATGGGAACGGGTCGTACGCCACGTCGGATTGAGAGATGAACTTTTGGTTCGGGCCGTTCGATCCTCGGCAGTGCATATATGTGAGTACTTTATGGAAAGGTGCACTTATGGTTCGGGCTATTCGACCCTCGGTAGTGCACGGACATGACTATCTTATGACTCCGGCCAGTTGTCCTTACCCTGCATGCGCATGATTTATTTGTTACTAAATTCATGGACATTGATTTGACAGATATTTGGGGGAATTTGAAGTAGTAATTGTTTTATTCATTCCCAATACTTCATTGGATTTCAGTGCCTTATATATATTTGTTGCATCACTGCCTTTACATGCCTACCGTTTCCATCATATTCTATTAAATTATACTGTTGCACCTTAGTGAGTGTCCAATCGACCTCTCATGACTACCTCTTCGAGGTTAGGCGGGATACTGACTGGGTACATATATATTTATGTACTCATGCTACGCTTCTGTACTTAATTGTACAGGTTCTTAGGCTGGTGCATCTGGTTGTCGGACTGGAGCTTGATTTTGATTATAGACGGACCTGACTTCACAGTGAGCTGCTTTCTCCTGGCGATCTTCGGCAGCACCATGGGGGTTTTTTTTGCTTATTTCCCGTCTATTTCCTTGAGACAGTGGGACTGTATATTATATCTTTTCTATATTTAATTAGTATGCCCGTAGGACTTGTGACACTAGTTCCTGGCACACACGTGATAGTTATTATGGATTTCGGGTTTGTATATATATTGGCTCACACCTTTTCATGACTGATTTTGATTAAAAACATGCTAATTATCCTTGTCGATTTATGTTTTATGTTTTAAAAACTGAGTATATGTTGAAATGTTTACTCTAATAAGAAAGAACACCTTAGTAAATTGAGTGTTGGCTTGCCTGACCCCGCTGTTGGGCGCCATCACGACCTAATTTAGGATCGTGACAACATGGTATCAGAGCACTAGGTTCACGTATGTCTCACGAGTCACGGACAAACCCAGTAGAGTCTTGCGGATCGGTACGGAGACGTCTGTACTTATCTTCAGGAGGCGATAGGGTGTTAAGAAACCTCTCTTTGTTCTTATTCTACCGTGCAGTCGATGATTTACTAAACTCATTCTTCTATTCTCTCACAGATGGTGAGGACGCGTGCATCTAATATTCCAGAACCGAAAAGGGCCGCTACCCCCGTTGTCCGAGGTCGCGGCAGAAACGGGGGGAGGGAACGGGCCCGCGGTAGGGGACGAGGGGGTCTCAAAGCTATCCTGGTTCCGCCACAAGAGGAACCTTTTATAGAGGAGCAGGACGAGGTGCCTCTAGCAGACCATGCTCCAGTAGACTTCATGACGGCGCTAGGCTTCCAGGAAGTCATGGGCTGTATGATGAGATTTATGGACACTATGTCCCAGGCTGGTTTATTTCCAGCAGATCCTGCCACTTCTCAGGTGGGAGGGGGGAGTCCAAACCCCTACTGCCCAGGCTGCAGGCCAGACAGAAGCATTACATCATACCCCGGGTACACTGCCCGTGGGTGGGGTCCAGCCTGTTGCAGTAGCACCATAACCCAGACCAGCTGCGGACGGCGATTCACAGAAGTTATTGGATAGATGGACTCGATTGCGCCCTGAGTATTTGGGGGTGAGCGATGCAAGGATGCCCAGGATTTTGTGGATAGGTGCAGGGACAGACTGCACAACATGAGGATACTAGAGTACAATGGAGTGGATTTCATTACCTTTCAGTTGGAGGGCAGAGCTTGTAAGTGGTGGCAGTCCTATATTCTCAGAAAGCCAAAAGATTCTCCTCCTGTCACTTGGGAGCAGTTCACGCAGATGTTTCTAGATAGATATATCCCACCCTCTGAAAGGGAAGAGCTGCGGTATCAGCTTGAGCGGCTAGAGCAGGGACAGATGTCAGTGACAGATTATGAGGCCAGATTTTCAGATTTTTCTCGCCATGCACTCATGATACTACCTACTGATGCAGAGAGGGTGCGGAGATTTGTGACTGGGTTGCATCCAGGTATTAGGGCCACCATGGCCCGAGAGGTGGAGATGGGTACTCCTTATCAGCTCGTGGTAGAGATTGCTCGCAGGATCGAGGGGTATCGGTCAAGGAGCATGGAGCAGGGGTAGCAAGACAAGAGGGCTAGATTCTCTGGGGATTTCAGAGGTGCCCCAGCTAGGGGCAGAGGTCAGTTAAGTAGTGGCAGCCCAGCAGGACTTTATATTCAGCACCTCCACCACCTCCCCGAGGTGTTCTAGTGAGGCATCATTTCAGCGCCATGAAAGAGCGTTCCTACCGTCCTCCAGCCATTCAGAGTTCACCCAGTGGTTATCACAGTCATTCGAGATCCTCCGACCCCTACTTTAGTGATATGCCAGAGGGATATCGCCCTCCGGACGTTCAGGGTTCTTCTTCGGGGCAGAAGGCTATGGTACCTGGGAGTTGTTACGAGTGTGGAGAGCCAGGTCATATGAGGAGGCAATGTCCCGAGTTTGGGGTCAAGTTCGTACAACAGGGTTATCAGCCGATGGGTCTGGCACTAGCAGTCTAGCCACCTAGAGGTGGAGGACAGGTCAGCAGGGGTTGTCCTAGAGGTGGAGGCCAGTTAGTGGGAGGTCAGGCAGCTCATGTTCACTCTGGTGGAGCTCAGTCTTCCGATACTCCAGCCAGATTCTATGCCATCCCAGCCAGATCAGATGTAGTGTCCTCAGACGCCGTGATTAAAGGTATTATCTCAGTATGTGGTAGAGAGGCTTCAATATTATTTGATCTAGGATCCACCTATTCATATGTTTCAGCATTATTTGCTCATTTTCTTAATGCTCCTTGCCAGTCCCTAGGTTCTCCTATATATGTGTCCACTCCTGTGGGCGATTCTGTGGTGGTAGACCGACTTTATCAGTCTTGTATGATCACCTTCGTTGGGTTCGAGACCAGAGCGGACCTTTTATTGCTCGACATGGTTGATTTTGAGATTATTCTAGGCATGGATTGGCTATCTCCTTATCATGTCGTGCTAGATTTCCATGCCAAGACAGTTACTTTAGCCATCCCAGAGTTGCCTAGGCTGGAGTGGAGAGGTTCCTCAATTAGTGCAGCTAGCCGGGTTATTTCATTCATGAAGGCTCGACATATGGTCGAGAAGGGTTGTCTGTCCTATTTTTCTTATGTGCGGGACACCACCGTCGAGTCTCCAACGATTGATTCAGTGCCAGTGGTTTGAGAGTTTGCCGATGTATTTCCTTTAGACCTTCCAAGCATGGCTCCGGACCATGATATTGATTCTACATTGATTTAGCTCCAGGCACCCAACATATATCTATTCCTCCGTACCATAGGGCTTCGAAGGAGTTGAAGGAGTTACAAGGTCACCATTAAGAATAAGTATCCTTTTCCGCGCATTGATGATTTGTTTGACCAGTTGCAGGGTGCTCGGGTGTTTTCTAAGATTGATTTGAGATGGGGATATCATCAGTTGAAGATTCGGGCCTCAGATGTTCCAATGGCTGCTTTTCATACGAGATATGGCCACTACGAGTTCCTGGTGATGTCCTTTGGCTTGACTAATGCCCCAACAACATTCATGGACTTGATGAATAGGGTGTTCATGCCGTATATTGATTACTTTGTTATTGTATTTATTGATGACATCTTGATTTACTCACGTATCCTGGGGGAGCACGAGCAGCATTTGAGAGTTGTGCTCCAGATCTTGCGGGAACAGAAGCTATATGCTAAGTTCTCCAAGTGTGAGTTCTGGTTGGATTCCGTAGCATTCCTGGGGCATGTAGTATCCGTAGAGGGTATCAAGGTTGATCCTTAGAAGATCGAGGCAGTTTAGAGTTGGTCGCGTCTTACCTCAGCTACAGAGATCAGGAGCTTTTTGGTCCTGGCAGGCTATTATCGCCGATTTGTGGAGGGGTTCTCTTCTATTGCAGCTCCATTGACCAGATTGACTCAGAAGAATGTCCCATTCCAATGGTCTGACGAGTGTGAGGCGAGCTTTTAGAAGCTCAAGACAACATTGACCTCAACACCAGTTCTAGTATTGCCTTCCGGTTCTGGGATGTATACAGTATATTGCGATGATTCGCGCGTTGGCTTGGGGTGTGTGTTGATGCAGGAAGGGAGAGTTATTGCTTATGCTTCACGACAGCTGAAGGCTCATGAGAAGAGTTACCCTGTGCATGACTTGGAGTTTGCTGCGATTGTTCATGCTCTTAAGATTTGGAGGCACTACTTGTATGGAGTGTCCTGTGAGGTTTATATAGACCACCGTAGCTTGCAGCACTTGTTCAAGCAGAGGGATCTTAATTTGAGGCAGTGCAGATGGCTTGAGTTGTTGAAGGATTATGATATCACCATTCTTTATCACCCGGGCAAGGCAAATGTGGTAGCAGATGCTTTGAGCAGGAAGGCGGAGAGTATGGGTAGCTTGGCTTATATTGCAGCAGAGGAGAGACCTCTAGCCTTGGACATTCAGTCCTTGGCCAATCGCCTGGTGAGATTAGACCTTTCAGAGCCTTGTCGAGTTTTAGCACATGTGGTTGCTCCGTATTTGTTATTTGGGGAGATTAAGGCTCGACAGTATGATGATCCGTGTTTGGCAGAGCTACGGGAGGCAGTGGTTCAGGGTAGGTCCAAGGAGGTTACTATTGGCGAGGATGGTTTTCTCAGACTTCAGGGCCGCTTATGTGTTCCTAATGTTGATGGCCTGAGGGAGAGGATTCTAGAGGAGGCGCACAGTTCTTGGTATTCCGTTCATCCTTGTGCTACGAAGATGTATCGTGATTTGAAGAAGTATTAATAGTGGAGGCGGATGAAGAGGGACATCGTGGAGTATGTGACTAGGTGTCTTAATTGCCATCAGGTGAAGTATGAGCACCAGAGGCTAGGAGGCCTACTTCAACAGATGCCCATTCCTGAGTGGAAATGGGAGCGCATCACTATGGACTTCGTGGTTGGGTTGCCTCGGACTTTGCGGAGGGTTGACGCGGTTTGGGTCATTGTGGATAGATTGACCAAATATGCGCATTTCATTCCAGTAGCTACTACTTATACTTATGAGAGGTTAGACCAGATCTACATTCGGGAGATAGTTTGGTTGCACGGTGTGCCGGTGTCCATTATATCAGATCGAGTTCCTCAATTCACCTCGCATTTCTGGAGAGCATTGCATAGTGAGATGGGCACCCAGATACATCTCAGCACATCATTTCACCCTCAGACTGATGGTCAGTCGGAGCGTACAGTTCAGATATTGGAGGACATGCTCAGGGCATGCATGATTGACTTCGGAGGTCAGTGGGACCAGTTCTTCCCTTTGGCCGAGTTTGCTTACAATAATAGCTACCAGTCCAGCATCGAGATGGCTCCATTTGAGGCTTTTTATGGTCGGCGATGTCTTTCCCCTATCGGGTGGTTTGATCCTGGTGAGGCTAAGTTATATGGTACCGACCTGGTGAGGGATGCTTTGGAGAAGGTGAAGTTGATTCAGGAGAGGCTCCGCACAGCACAGTCCAGACAGAAGAGTTACGCGGATCAGAGGGCGCGTGATGTATCATTTATAGAGGGAGACAAGGTTCTGTTGAAGGTCTTACCGATGAAAGGTATTATGAGGTTTGGGAAGAAGGGCAAGCTGAGCCCGAGGTTTATAGGTCCCTTCGAGGTGTTGAGGCGAGTTAGGTAGGTTGCTTATGAGCTAGCCTTACCTCCCAACTTATCATGATTTCATCTGGTCTTTTATGTATCCATGCTCTGGAGGTACCGCGCCGACATCTCTCACGTGGTTGATTTCAGCTATATTCAGTTGGATGAGAGGTTGGGCTACGAGGAGGAGCCAGTTGCTATTATTGATAGGCAGTGAAGAACTAGTGGAGGCCAACCAGTCGAGGAAGCAACCTGGGAGTCCGAGGAGGACATGCGGAGCAGATATCCACACTTATTCAGCACTTTAGGTATGATTCTAGACCCATTCGAGGACGAACGTTTGTTTAAGCCCGATCGTTCATTTTGTGTTATCGGACCCCGTTCCCCAAAATGAAATTTTCCATAGCGTCTTATTATGATTTATGACGTGCGAGGACTAGTGGTTCGGGATTCGGAAGTGTTTCGAGTGCTATAGGAACACTTGGTTCCTTAAGGTTGGCCTTTAGGGTCAAGTTTGAGTTCGGTCAACATTTTTAGTAAACGACCTCGGAATCGAGTTTCAACGGTTCCAGTAGTTTCGTAGGATGATTTCAGACTTGGGCGTATTTTCGGAATGGGTTTTGGATGACCCGGGAGCGTTTCGGTGCCAAATATCGAAATAAGGATTTCCTTAAGTAAATATTGTGGTTTGGGACGTGTTCTTGTGTTATCGAGGTCTGAACGGAATTTTGAGACCGGAATAGTTCTGTTATGTCACTTATGACTTGCCTACAAAATCTGGTGTCATTCTAAGTAATATAGGTCGGTCCTGCGCATTGTTAGCGAATTCTAGGACTTTAAATTCAAAGTTTGATTCAATTTGGTTTTGGGGTTAAATTCTTAGTTTTGTTGTTGTTTTTCACGTTCTATAAATTCGAGCGAGTCCGTATCATGAATACAGACCTGCCAGTGCCTTTGGACGGGGTCCCAAGGGACTTAGGGGAGTTTCGGACCCCTCGGAGTTAAATGCAAAACACCAAAATTTCAGTGTTTGTTTTCCTTCTATGCGTTCGCGGTTGCTCTGCCGCGTTTGCATAGAAGGATCTGGGCGGGAGTGAAAATCTTCCATATGCATTCGCATAGGTGCTCCACGTTCGCATAGGGTAGGGCATTGGGCCAGACCAGCTTAGCCCTTACTTAGTGTGTTCCCAGCCCCCCAGCCGCGTTCGCGTAGGTCTAGTCTAGCTAGCCTCCATGTTCACGAAGACCTCTCCGCGTTCGCATAGAAGGCCTCATCAGGCATGGCCATTTGTTCATCGCGAACGCACTGCTCCTGATGCGTTCGCGTAGAAGGGGCAACTGGGCAGTGTGTTTTTATAACGGGATTTAATTCATTTTCCTCATCTTCTTCTTCTTCCTTGGGACGATTTTCACAATTCAAGAGGGGCAAACGACCTAGTTATTGAAGGTAAGTAAATTCTACCCTAATATTAGTTTCATGCAGGGATTACAAACTAAATTAACTACCTAATTAGTGAAAATTAAGGATTTGGGGTAGTAACCTAGGTCTTTCGAAAATGTAGAAAATTACCCGTGCATTGGCTATGAATTCATACAAAAATCATATATTAACGATCCTTAGGTTATGGGTGAGTGTTTCCTTCGAGAATTTTCAGAATCCGGGCATGCGGGCCCAAGGTTGGATTTTGGGTTTCTTCAAAAATGGTGAATTTGACTAAATAATATGAGATTTCCATGCTTTGAATATAAATTGATATATTTGTATAACATTTTGTTAGTTTCGAGTCCGTGGGTGTCGAGTTTTGAGTTTCGGGCACATTCTTGACCCGGGGAGTAGGTGCGACGCGAGGTGAGTCTCCTTTCTAACCTTGTAAGAGGGAATTGTCCCCCTAGGTGATTTAGATGCTATATGTGATAATTGTGGGGGCTACGTACGTACAAAGTGACGACAGTCCGTACGTAGCGGCTATTACTATTATGTCCGGGTAGTTAGGCCCAGATCATGCCTTGTGTTTTACTTGATATGAACTATATGCTTAATAAATTAAATGTCACATGCATCTTATTTCCCTGAGGTCATGGAATTTGAGAAAAATTGTAAGGAATTTTTCACTTAAAAGTAATTAAAAAAGGAATAATGTGTGTGCATGTGACCGCTTCGCAATTTACACTCCGCGAGCAGAGTGTGATTTCCCCGACTCTTATGGGAACGGGCTGTACGCCACGACGGATTGAGAGATGCAATTTTGGTTCGGTCCGTTCGATCCTCGGCAGTGCATATAGAGGATTACTTTATGGCAAAGATGCACTTTTGGTTCGGGTCGTTCGATCCTCGGCAGTGCATAGATGTGAGTACTTTATGGAAAGGTGCACTTATGGTTGGAGCCGTTCGACCTTCGGCAGTGCACGGACATGACTATCTTATGACTCCGGCCGGTTGTCCTTACCTTGCATGCACATGATTTATTTGTTACTAAATTCATGGACATTGATTTGACAGATATTTGGGAGAAGGTGAAGTAGTAATTGTTTTATTCATTCCCAGTACTTCCTGGATTTCAGTGCCTTATATATATTTTTTGCTTCACTGCCTTTACATGCCTACCGTTTCCATCATATTCTGTTAAATTATACTGTTGGACCTTAGTGAGTGTCCAGTCGACCTCTCGTGACTACCTCTTCGAGGTTAGGCGGAATACTCACTGGGTACATATATATTTATGTACTCATGCTATGCTTCTGTACTTAATTGTACAGGTTCCGAGGCTGGTGCATCTGGTTGTCGGACCGGAGTTTGATTTTGATTATAGACGAACTTGACTTCACGGTGAGCTGCTTTCTCCTGGCGATCTCCGGAAGCACCATGGGGTTTCTTTTGCTTATTTCCCGTATATTTCCTTGAGACAGTGGGACTGTATATTATATCTTTTCTTTATTCTGTTAGTATGCCCGTAGGACTTGTGACACTAGTTCCTGGAACACACGTAATAGTTATTATGGATTTCGGGTTTGTATATATATTGGCTCACGCCTCTTCATGACTGATTTTGATTAACTGGCTAATTATCCTTGTCGATTCATGTTTTAAGTTTTTAAAAGTGAGTATATGTTGAAATGTTTAATCTAATAAGAAAGAACCCTTAGTAAATTAACTGTTGGCTTGCCTGACCCTGCTGTTGGGCGCAATCACGACCTAAGTTAGGATTTTGGGTCGTGACAACTCAGCCCCATACAACATAGCTGGTCGAATCACCACTCGATGAAACTTACCCTTAAGTCTTGGCGACACATTCTTATCACATAAAACACCGGAAGCGAGCCTCCACTTCATCCATCTCGCTCTGATATGATGTGCGACATCTTCGTCAATCTCCCCGTCACCCTGGATAATAGACATGAGATACTTAAAATTCACTCTCTTGGGGATAACTAGAGCATCAAGCTTAACCTCTACGTCTGCATCATGGGTCCCGTCACTGAATTTGCACTCCAAGTATTCTGTCTTGATTCTACTCAATTTCAAACCTTTAGACTTCAAGGTTTGTCTCAGAACCTCCAAACTCGCCTTAACTCCGCCTCGCATCTCGTCAATTAACACTATATCATCGAAAAATAGCATGCACCAAGGCACCTCCCCTTGAATATGTCACGACAGTACATCTGTAACAACCCGACCAGTCGTTTTGAGCTCTAGCGCGTCGTTCAGCGGTTCGGGTCCGTGAGCAGCTCCATTTAAGGTATCACGACTTGTAGGTGTTGTCGGAATTGAATTTCGGAAAGCTTAGAGTTGATTTGGAAAGAAAATTTTCATTTTAGAAGCCTTAAGTTGGAAGAATCAACTAAGATTGGAATTTTGAGTAAACGACCTCTGAATCAGGATTTGAAGGTTCCAGCAGGTTCGTATGATGATTTCGGACTTGGGCGTATGTCCTGATCGGGTTTTGGATAACCCGGGAGCGTTTCGGCGTATAACGTGGAAGTCAACATTTTTGAAGGAATTTCCTAAGTTTGGCTTGAAGCGCATTTCAGTGATGTTGATTTCTGTTTGGGATTCCGAGTCTGGGAATAGCTTCGTATGGTGATTCTGGAGTTGAAAGTGTGATCGGAAGTGAATTTGGATGTCCGTAGGTCATTTTGAAGTCATTTGGCTAAAGATAGAAATTTGAAGGTTTTTGAGAAATCCCACCGGAAGTGGAAGTTTTGATATCGAGGTCGGAATGCGATTCCGGAAGTTGGATCAGGTATGTAATGTCGAATATGACTTGTGTGCAAAATTTGGGGTCAATCAGACGTGATTTGATAGGTTTCGATATCGGATGTAGAAGTTGGAAATTTTTAAGTTCATAAAGTTGGGATCTGGGTGCGATTTGTGGTTTCGATGTTGTTTGAGGTGATTTAGGCCTTGAGCAAGTCCGCATTATGTTCTAGAACAGGTTAGTATAATTGGATGGGGTCCCAGGGGACTTGGGTGGATTCTGGGTGGTTAACGAATCAAGTTGAGAGTTTGAAGATGGCTGGAATTTGCTGTCATTTGGTGTGACCGCACCTGCGAGGATTTGGTCGCAGGTGCGGCTATGACACCGCAAGTGCGAAGAATTGATGGTCCGGCTGGGAGCGTAGGTGCAATTGTATTTCCGCACCTGCGAGTTCGTAGATGCGGGTTATGGGGCGCAAGTGCGAAGTTGGATCGAGCTGAGGAAAGCCGCAGGTGTGGAGGTTTGGTCGCACCTGCGGAATCGCAAGTCCGAGTGATGGATTGCAGGTGCGAAAAATGGCCTGGGAAAAATGTTTTTAAACCGAGAATTGTTGGCAATTTCTTCATTTCTTCTTTGGTGTGGTCGATTTTGGAGGAGCTTCAAGAGAGGGTTTTCGTTAGGAATCACAAGATAAGTAACTCCTTCATGTTTCTAAGTTAAATACAAGGTTATTTCATGGAATTATACATGAAAAATTTGAAAAAATATTGAAGAAGACCTAGAAATGGTAATTTGAATTTTAGCCATGAATTTGAGCATGTAATGTAGAGTAAATTGTATATTTGAACTAGTAAAGCTATGGGTAGAATATATCTTCGAGAAATTTCGGATTCTGGGCACGTGGACCCGAGGGCATTTTGGTAATTTCACTAACAAGGGTTGGGAAATTATATAATTTGGAATTTTTGCAAATATTAGAGTATATTTTCATTGGTTTGCCGTTGTTTGGATAGTTTTGGGGCGTTGTGCGTCCGTTGGAGTCATCGGAAGGGCTTGGAAGCTGGTTATGGAATTTCGGAGCGAGGTAAGTCTCTTTTATAACCTTGTGAGGGGGAATTGTCCCCCTAGGTGTATTAATTAAGTATATGCTATTATCTTCGGGGGCTACGTACGCACGAGGTGACGGGAGTCCATGCGTAGCTACTATTATGCCATGTTCGGATAGTTTAGGACCCACTAGCATGCCTTATGTGTTGTACCTATGATCTGCCTATAATATTAAACCGCTAATATAATCGAAATCGTAATTGAACATCTGAAGAAGACTAGAGTTCATTTTCTTAATCATCTAGAAAGAGAATTGATTCCTCTGTGGATAATTGTATACCTAGTAGGGTTATATTATGGAATATCATTAAACTTGGCAAATGAGTTTCAAAACAAAGATTTAAAAGCTATATTTCATGTTCCTTTAAGAAGAATTTTACAATTTTCCTGAGAAAAACTGCTTTCTTGATAAAATACAGATTTATTATGTGGATATGTGTACATATGAGTACCTGAGTCGCAGGTATGATTCACGATCAGGCTAGCCTTATTATTTGTATGTATAACCGCGTCGCATGATCGATTCGCGAGCGGGGTAGATAGATGCATCTATGGTTCGAGTCGTTCGACCCTCGGCAATGCACAATTTATTATTATCGGTCTGCATTTTTCGACCCTCGGCATTGCGCATTATATTTACTGCGTAGTTGCTATGATTTTTGCCTGATTACTGGCCTGGAATTTTAAGTTGTCAATTAAAATGACAGAGATTTAAAGTTATTAAAATTATTTGGAAGAAGTTGTTCTTTCCCGTTGATTAGTTGTTAGCTGATTAAATCACCCATGTCGATTAATTGTTATTAATATGTCGAAGATATAAAGTATTAAATGGGAACGGAGTTGCTAATATTTATCCCTGATTTTAATAAATTGCCTATGATAATCATGCTTAGTGTCACACTTGAATATTCTAAATTGACCTTTAGCAAGTGTCTAATTTGACCTCTCGTCACTACCTCTCTGAGGTTAAGCGGACGACTTACTGAGTACACATTATTTTTGTACTCATGCTACACTTGCTGTGTATTTTATTGACAGGTACTTTCTTAGCGATGTGGAGGATTTGGAGACTTAGGCGAGCTGCATCATCCGGAGGTGATCCGCAGCTGACAGAGTCTCTCTCATACTGTATTACATTATTTTAATTTCCTTGTCCACTTGTATTTCGGACAAGATTTGTATAAATTTTAAAATTCTTAGAAATTGCTCATGTACTTGTGACACCAGGTTCTGGGATGTGTTGGGATATATTTGCTAAAATAGGACTATTTAAACCATTATATTTACTTAAGGGATTTTTATTTAATTACTATGTAATAAAGTGAAAGCTAATGATTTTCATAAATGCTAAAATCGAAAATTATTTAAATAAATAAATGATTGGGTTGCTTGACAATGATGTCTGGCGCCATCATGACCTTATGGATTTTGGGTCGTGACAACATGGTATCAGAGCTCTAGGTTCCCTTAGGTCTCACGAGTCATGAGAAAGTCTAGTAGAGTCTTGCGGATCGGTACGAAGACGTCTGTATTTATCTCCGAGAGGCTACAGGGCTGTTAGGAGTACTTCCCTTCTTGATTCCTCATCGTGCGATTCGATTCCTTTGAGGCTTTTGCCTATGTTCATTCCTACTCAATCTTACGCGTTGCGAAACGCTTGCTATGAATCAGGAAATTTGAGGAATTGAAATGGTGCTACGGATGTAATTCAAGATGTTTCCATGTGTAATTGGTTGGGGCTGTTGTTATGGCCCTGCAAAAGAATAATATGTTATTTCAGCTCAGTATCTGTGTTTCTGAGAGCCTTAAGGCTATGCTCAAGTAGTGATGATGCTTGCGATTGGTTATCGCGCGATGTCGATATGATGATAGAATGTTTGCCCGTATGTTGGGGGCGATAAATGGTTTGAAGGGAGGTCTTCTCAGAGTGTGATTTCGGTATTTTAGTTCCGGCAGAGGAAAGTCATTTGGGTTATGAATGGTCCGGTTGGGGTTGATAAAGTAGTAATACTTGGTGTCTTCAAGTGAGGTGGGATATGCACATGTAAAATGAAGTCGCTGTCATTGATCGAATGGAATGTGTTAAGTTTTTCGGTGTTATGGTTTCTTCGATTTCGTGGGGTCAAAGTATTGAGAAGAAGTATTGAAGAATACGGCTGGTAGTGACCGTGAGGTGCGGTGGTTCAGTACCGGATAAGTGTTGATAATAAAGGCAGCTAGAGAAAGATGATCTTCGGAGAGCTTGAAGTCGTGGTGATCTACTGATTTGGGAGCTACAGAGAATGATCATGAACTGAGGCTAGGCGGTGGTTCCATTTCTAGGAGGCCAGGTGTAAGAAGCGGAAGTCGAGCAGTCGCAAAGTGGGGGAACGGCAGCATAGCTTGGAATTTGAAGATATTTTCCCGTATTTAATGGATGTCCATGAGGAGCGGACGGACTAGTAAAGTTGGTAAATGAAGCAGAGCGTAGGATGGGGTATTGAAGTCGCAGAGAGCGTGCATTTCAGTGTCGTTGGAAGGTGTCCGTGGGTGATTTCCACAGGTGGGTTATCTCTTGTGAATGGTTAGTGGTGGCATGGTTGGTAGGTCTCTGTGAGGGGTTCTAGTTTCTATTCGGTAGGAGGCAGAATGTGTGAATGATGCTAGAGAATTTGAGTATTTAGGGATTGCTAGCAAGAAAATTTGGAAGAATTGGACGGATTGGTTGAGCAAGATCGCGTTATCAAAGGAGAAAGTATCTCGGTAGGGTCTAGAATGGTGCAAGGAGTAGCTTCGTGCTAAGTGGGGGAGTCCCACCATCTGCAGTTGGGTTGCAGGATTGTGTTATCATAGGGTTGCGGATTGTCGGCGTGTTGGCAAGTTATTACAGCTAAGGGAAAGGAGTAAAATGGTGATTGTGCGTGGAATTTGATGAATGTGTGCAAAAGTTGGCCATGTCAGGCCAGGGTTAGGCTTTGGAAGATTCAAAATTTTGCTTAAGGCATAGATGAGTTATCAGGGTAGTGACTCAGTCACGTGCTTCAAGGAAAAGGGTGTTCATGTGCTAGAAGAGCCTTGGAGTTTATTGTATTCCGGGCCGGTAAGAGTGGGTGACTCTCAATAGCGGTCCTAGTGGGTAAAAAGTAAAGAATACAACGTTTAAGGGTTTCAGGCAGTAGTATGATCGAGAATCGAGCTTTTGCAGAGTAATTTCTTAGAAAAAGGTGGATGGTTGGAATGTTCTATGATGTGTTTCAGCATGCAGGATAGTATTGGATGAGTGAGAGAAATAAAATCCGGATTGTAGAAAGATTATCAGAAGGGTACGAGACGGGTTGCGGGATTTAGGCAGCATAGTCTCGTGAATCAAGGTCACTCGGGATGAGTGAGGGTTGAGTTTGCTATTAGTTGGAGGAAGTTTCTATTATTCCTGAGGCAATTAAAGATGATCGAAAGAAAATAGATTGATTAGCCATGGTTGAAATGGCACATTTACGGCAGTGATCAGTCCCTTCGGTGTGTTTAAGTTATGCATGTGGTTTGTGCCGGTGTGTGCGGGGCTTGTCGGTCGTGGTAATGGATTTCATGTGGAAGCATTTGAGTGTTATGTCCTGTCAGGTGTAGGCGAATCCCGGAAGGGTTACGATGGTATAAACTACTACTTAAGGATTTGCATTTCGGGTGATTGTGGGAATTCACTCGTGTGTTGAGATGGTACTCTTGAATTGAGTTAAATAAAAGGTTTCTATATGATGAAGTGTTCACCCTATTGGTGGTTCAGAATTTATGATGGAATTCTTGCGCTACCTCATATTGGCATGTTAGGTGCGGTAAGCAGTACGTAACTGGGAGTAAGAATCGAGATTGTGGTTCGGTGTTAATAAGGATGTCATGAGCTCGGAAGAGCAAGAAAAAGTTCTTCGAAAGTTCAGAGTAAGTTGGTGTTATCTTCAGGGTCACCTGAGATCGATGTTCGGTGAAAGAGGCTTTATACACTAGTCATGGGTTCTTGATGTGCTTTGCGACCTTAGTGTGGTTGGTGTTATGGATGGTCAGACTTGTTGCCTTGTGTGGAAGGTCATGGAAGCATGACCGCGAAAAGATTGTATAATGTGTGACATGTAGTCACTTCATGGATTGAAGATTTAGACTGAGTTTAAAGAAGTGCAATATTGCTTAATTGAGAATTTATGCCCCGAAGGTGTTCAGTTCATTTGGTTATGGATTGTGGGGTGTTTGTCCCGACTATGATGGTTGTTCTTACGTATTATGAGAGAAAGTGGGTTAATATGGACCCAGGTAAAAGATATTAGCTTAGTTTGGTGCGAGCAAGGTAGACTCGATGTTTGTGGATGGATTTAAATATGATTATCGGATCCGTATGATCCAGGCATGTTCATTTCAGTAGAGCACTTTTCATGGAAAGGTACTAGAACAGCAGATGTTGCTCCGTCTTCGTCAAATTCATGCGATAT
>ML435102.1:0-11967 GCA_005239525.1 Nicotiana knightiana | reverse complement strand
ACCGGTCCGGTTACCCGTTTCAAAATAATTAAACGGACCAACCCCCTCTAACCCCCCCTACCCAGCCCACCCGGTCCCCTATGAACCGGGCCGGGCCGGTTCCGGTTTTAACCGGTCTGGGCCGGTCCGGTTACGGGTCAACCCGGCCCGTTAGACACCCTTAATCCCAGCATAATTTGTCCAACATAATTTATCCCGGCATAAGCCATATTCAAACCAAACGACCCCTAAGTGTGTTCCTTTTCATTTTTTCTTTTGCGGGGATGGAGGAGGAGAGGGGGAAAGGGAGTGGGACCTCTTCATTTTTTTTGGCGGGGATGGAGGGGAGGGGTTGGGGGAGTGGGACGGAGAGAGAAAGTAACTTAAAAGTAACAAGATTTTACCTGAAAATTCTACTTCTTTCTGAATATGCATTTTATCTAATGTAAAATCCTTAAGAAATTGTGTCATACACCATGATCCAACGATAACATGGTAATGGCAGGAGTTTCGGAGGTTGTCCTGATTTTTTTATCATATTTAATTTCTTATTTTTTGAAGGAAAAGATAACATATTTATCATAATTGATATTTTTTTTTAGAAGAAAATTATAATTCTTCCATATTTGGCTAGTACTTTTTCTTGTAGGAAAATGTTTTGTACTTCTATAAATTAAGGATATTTATTCTCATTCAACAACATCTACAATGTAGCCATATGAGGTTTGAGAGTCGTGTTTAAGGGGAGAACTTTACGGGACAAATGTTGCGTGTCACTTGTGTTTGCCTCTTAGTGAGGTTGTTCTCTCGATATTTTGTACTCTCTTTTATATATTGGATTGCTCATCTCCTCCATTAACGTAGGTTAATTGACCGAACCACGTTAAATACTTGTGTCTCTTTTGGTAGATTTCTCTTTTGTTGTTGAATTTATCATCGTTCACAATTTGTTTTACTATCTCCCGCATAACACTTGATTTTTCCGGTCCTAAAAATGAGTTCTAATGATTATATTATCAAAACTACCAATTTTTGCAGGACGACTAAAAATATGCAAAACTTTCAACGTTTAATTAGAAATTTGGGTTGACAAAATAAAAAATGAATGCAAGTCAATATTCCCACATGAATCAACTCATTTGGTACATAGAACACCAGAGTTTCCAACTGTAGCATTAGGCAGGCACTTGCATCATTTTGGAATAATCGGAAAATTTTAGATTCTTTGACCAACAACATAAAAATACTAACCACATAAACATTACGATGCCTTCTAATAATAAATCAAATTAAGTACTAATTAAGAACCAGGTATGGTGTATTTATGTCGGACTACTTGACGTGCACAACGCTATTATTAAGTGTTTAATTTAATCAATCCATCTTATTCATGACCTAGAATATTAGAGATTTGAAAAGGAAAAAAAGGGTTAGGAAAAAAGACAATGCAACTAAAACTGAGTATTTGCAATTTTTTAATATTCTTTTTGGAAACAGGGTGGAAAACCTGAGAACAGGATGGCGAAATATTGTTAGTAAAATCTTCTACTAACCAGTTTTGAAGATATTGCTTAGACAGTATTTTATGAATTAGGCCTTTAAAATACCTAACACAACTGCTTTGACGAGCTAAATTGGGGCTTTTAAAATTTGAGCTAACTTTTTTTGGTTGATTCAGCATTAGTCGCTATAGAACAAATTAAAGAACTTATTTTGAAGAAAAATGTTGCTTATAGGCTTCAACAAAAATAGTCTAGAAGAAGGAATTATTTTATATAAGGTGCGTCCAAGCTGGCTCAAACTGCCTCTTATCTCCCATGCAGCTGAGTCAATTTATCTATATCTCAATCATATCAAGTAATTTGTTCTCCAAGATTTAAGCATATAAATAAAAATTATCTAACATATTTTGCCTCAAGTAGGATTACTTTAAATTCTTGTTTTTCTTGGTTTTCACTCACTTTATTTAGGCCACACCCTTGGATGCTACTTGATACAAATAATTATAAGGGAAAAACATAAGAATATAAAACAATATAAGGGAAAAACATTAAAAAAAAAATTATTAAGGAAATTAAAAGTTTAGTAACAGGTGTAGCTATTTTGAGCGGGTCCTAACTTAAGATTAACCTCATTAATTTAATTCCTGGTGGCTGCCGATGATTTGATTATTATTGAAATATTTTATGGAAGGTAGCTTCAAAGACTGTCACAATAATGAGATAATTTATTTATGATAATTCCTAAGTTAATGCGGTCGGCCAAACCATGATAGTATTATTTTGCTTAATCTTTTCAAGAACTGTGATCCAAAGAATTTTTAAATTTGAGACAGGGATGGTGCTATGGACATAAGGGACCCTATTAACCATTATTAAATTTCTTATAACGAACCATTTGCGTTGTATAGCCTACAAATGTAGGGCAATGGTCCCTTCTTATATTTGGATAATATATTCTTTCTGTCATATAATATCTTAAGTTAATATTAGCTTCAACTATAAGGCAGATCCATCATCTTTCATTTGAGTTCTTTTAGCAAATTAGATTCCTCATGATTAGCAGTATTAGTATTTAAAAAATTAACCGACAGTTTAAACAAGATTAGAAAAAGTGACTTTCTCTTTTTTCTTTCTTTAATTTCTCAACTGCTAGCTAAAACGTTAGAGCACTTTGCTTTGTTAAAGCTCGGGGTCCATATTAGTTAGGTGTTAAACCAATTCGAGAGTTACCTTTTATTGTTGGATAGTTAATATTTCGATCAGTCTACGGTTGAAATCGGGCTACCTGAATTTACTATTTTATCGAGACTGGAATTTTACATCAAAAATTAACTCCAACTAAATCCTGGAGCTAAGGTATTGAGTTCGAGATCAAAGTCTTTTTCGAGATCGAAGTCGGTATTAATCGAAGCCAAGGGAAACAGACTCCGAGTAATGTCGGGAATAGTTCAGTAATGGAAGAGCGAGATATCCGTGATTGATCGAGAATCATGGCGCAAATCTCGGAACGGATGAAATCAGAAGCGGTTAATTAGCTTATTGTATGATTTCTTTATGTAATTAGAGTTATACCATAAGTAGAATTCCTCTATTATATAAAGAGGAGTTCTAACCATTTGTAGCGGATCATCATTCATAGAGAAAAAAGCAATACAATTCTCTTTTTTACTTGTGTTACTGTTCATCAGTTTATTCCATCTCTTACTGATCAGTTCACGGGTATCTTGACTCGAGGCTGAAGCTTTATTTCGAATACCTGTTTGGTTTATTTATAATTCAGTTCTATCATTTACTTTCACATCTATCAATCAGTATTGAGCGTAATCACATATCCTTAAACCACAATATAAGTTTAATTATCATCCAAATTTTAGAGTAAACAGTTTGGCGCTCACCGTGGGGCTAAGTATAGTGGTGATTAGGGGTGTACAAACCGAACCGAAAAACCGCACCAAACCGAAAAGTCAAACTAAACCGATTAAAAAATCCGACGTGGTTTGGTTTGATTTGGTTTGATATTGAGTAAAAAAAATCCGAACCAACCCGACATATAAATATATAATTTTTATATATAATTTTAAGATTTTATATAGAATTTTCTTTAAAAAATATCTAGAAATATTTGGGATTCTCTTGTGGGAAATAAATTTTAATAGAATATGAAGTGCTCCATATTTATTGACCTTAAATAATGAGTTGTATGATCACTTTCTTATCAAGTGTTACTGAGATGCGTCTATCTCTTTGTTCTTTCATATTCATATCATATGTTAAGATGTATTAAATTCTTATATCTTTCTCGAATGTGAAGTGGTTATTAATATTTAGGTATCATATTGATTTTTATGTTTAATTACTAAATTCGGTTAACCTGAATGTGTATATCAACAAAAAAATTTGGCGGATGACTAAAAAAATAACAATTATATGTTACTAATAAAATTATTTCATAAGAATATTTTAATTGATAATATGTTTGTCAATTTTTTATATTTTTAGTAAATATATATTTAATTTTCAAATATTTAACAAAGTAAATTGAAATAATATGTAAGTAACAAAAAATCCGAAAACCCGAAAACCCCGACAAAACCGAACCAATCCAAACCGATATAACTGGTTTGGTTTGGTTTGGTTTTGATAAAATCCGAACCAACCCGGTCCATGTACACCCCTAGTGGTGATTGTTCAATACTGATTCTGATAATACACACTAATTTACGCTTGTTCTTGTCAGTATTTTTGTTTTTAGGATAAAATATGTCAAACTCACAAACAACACCCACACATGGTGATAATGGCCTCGGATTCTACCAGAAAACTGACAATGTAGTTGCTCCAGGGGTCGAGGTGCCTCATGCTGATCTCGAGGGAGCACCAATTGCCAACTCAGTCGACGTCAGTTTGCATATCGCCTTAAATGCAAATTTGGGCGCAGATCCCGAAGGGAGCGTACGCAGAGAAGGCCGATCTGGTGGCCGAGGTGCGCAAAGCGGAGGTGATGGAGGAGTCAGCCTTCAAGTGATATTCGAGATGCTACAGGCTCAACAAGTCGCTATTGCACAGCTACAAAATCAACATCAAATGCCGAGTGGGGTCGAACCAGAAGTCACCCGCCGAACTGAGCCAGTACCAGAAAGATCGAATGCCAGTGAATCGGGGACTGACCCTGCAGTGATGAAGATGTTCGAGGAGCTCACCAAACGAATTGAATCGGGAAAAGAAAATTGAGGCAAATGATAAGAAAGTAGAAACGTACAACTCCCAGGCTAATCAGGTACCGGGGGCACCGCCAATTTTGAAAGGAATGGATTCGAAGAAGTTCGTACAGAAGTCATTTCCTCCAAGTGCGGCTCCGAAACCCTTTCCAAAGAAATTTCGTATACCATAAATCCCTAAGTACAATGGGACCACCGGTCCCATCGAGCACGTCATCTCCTATACATGCGCCATCAAAGGAAACAATTTGAATGATGATGAGATCGAATCTGTTCTACTGAAAAAGTTTGGAGAAACTCTATCAAAGAGAGAAATGATTTGGTACCATAATCTACCGCCAAATCCCATCGACTCATTCGTCATGCTTGCAGATTCTTTCGTAAAGGCACATGCCGGGGCAATAAAGGTTGTGACGAGGAAATCGGACCTTTTCAAAGTAAAACAGAAGGATAACACAATGCTTAGGGAATTCATGTCTCGATTCCAAATGGAACGCATGGAGTTACATCCGGTCACAAATGATTGTGTTGTTCAAGCCTTTACTCAGGGCTTGAATGAACGAGGTTCGATAGCGTCACGTCAACTGAAGCAGAACTTGATTGAATATCCGACGGTAACCTGGGCCGATGTGCATAATCGGTACCAGTCAAAGATCAGAGTCGAGGATGATCAACTGGGAACTCTTTCCAGTTCCGTATGTCCGAACAGGCCCGTCGGCAGAAACCATAGAGACATCGATAGGGAAACTCAGTCGAACAGAGACCGATGTCAGCCGTACAATGTAGATCGCAGAAACGGCAGCCCCGGATGCAATTCCATCCGAAATGACCAAAGGGGCGATCGAGGATAGAGTTCTCGGGAGCTCATGAGCAAAAGTAGTTTTGATAAGCACGCCGATCCCACAGAGGTACCACGATTATCGGAGTATAACTTCAATATCGATGCATCAATTATTGTGTCAGCAATTGGAAGAATCAATGATACTAGGTGGCCAGATCCAACAAACTGATCCTTCCCAAAGAAATTCCAATCTAACGTCCAAGTATGATGGAACGCATGGCCACATAACCGAAGGTTGTAGACAAATGAGGGAGGAGGTTGACCGTCTATTCAACGAGGCCCACCCTCGAGAGTTCTTGAGTGATCGAGCCAAAAACCATTTCAAGGAAAGGGACACCAACAGGAAAAATGAACAGTAAGAGCCACAACATGTGATCCATATGATCATTGGTGGGGTCGATATTCCACAGGGCCCGTGTTCAAACGCACTAAAGTATCAATTACTAGGGAAAAACGGACCCGAGATTATGTGCCAGAAGGCACCATATCATTCAACGATGAGGAAGCAGAAGGAATCTCTCAACCCTACTATGACGCTCTGGCAATTTCTATCTTTATGAATAAAATTCAAGATAAGCGTGTTTTAATCGATCCAAGTAGCTCGGCAAATATCATCCGATCGAGGGTCGTAGAGCAGCTTGGATTACAAGATCAAATCTTACCTGCAGCTCGAGTCATGAATGGTTTCAACATGTCCGCCGAAACAACTAAAGGTGAAATTGTTTTACCGGTGAAGGTAGCTGGAATAATACAAGAAACCAAATTCCATGTAATCGAGGGCGACATGAGGTACAATTCCCTTCTCGGAAGGCCCTGGATCCACAACATGAGAGCAGTCCTTTCGACTCTCCACCAGATGTTGGAATTCCCAATGCTGGACGGGGTGAAAACGGTATATGGGGAGCAACATGCTAAAAAAGAAATGTTTGCGGTCGATGAGATGATACCGATATTGGTGCTTTCGACAACAAAGGGATCAGAGGTCAAAGGATAACAGGAGGCCAAATAGCAACCACAACCACCAGCCTCGACTCAATCGGAAAAGCAGGGAATGGAAGAGGAGGAATACGACTACTGAATCCCTCGATCCTTCATTATTCCCCAAGATTCGGGCGCCAACAAATCAACAGTCAAAGAGCTGGAACAAGTTATATTGATCGAGTACCTGCCCGAATGAACTGTATACCTGGGTACAAGGTTAACCCCTGAACTCAGGAAAAAACTCATTAAATCTCTTATTGATAATATGGATTATTTTGCTTGGTCCCACTTATATATGACAGGGATCCCACCGGAGATAAAAACACATCGATTGAGTTTGGACCCGAAGTTCAAACTGGTAAAACAAAAAATAAGGCCCCAGTCCGAGGTAAAACATGCGTTCATCAAAGACGAGGTAACTAAACTTCTCAAAATAGGATCCATTCGGGAAGTGAAATATCCCGAATGGTTAGCAAACGTAGTTGTAGTCCCTAAAAAGGGGAACGAACTTAGGATATGCATAGATTATAAATATTTAAACAAAGCATGTCCTAAAGACTCTTTTCCTCTGCCGAATATCGATCGCATGATTGATTCCACGGCCGGCCACGAGACCCTTAGTTTTCTCGACGCCTACTCTGGGTACAATCAAATTCAAATAAACCCGTAGGATCAGGAGAAGACTTCATTCATCACTAAATATGGAACATATTTTTATAACGTAATGCCTTTTTGACTAAAAAATGCTGGTGCTACTTACCAATGCTCAGTGAACAAAATGTTCGAAGAACAAATAGGTAAATCAATGGAGGTATATATTGACGATATGCTAGTTAAGTCCCTGCGCGCAGAGGACCATTTAATACATTTTAAGGAAACCTTCAACATATTGAGAAAATACAATATGAAGCTCAACCCCGAGAAATGTGCCTTTAGGGTCGGGTCGGGCAAGTTCCTCGACTTTATGGTATCGAATTGGGGAATTAAAATCAACCCTGATAAAATCAAGGCAATCGAAGATATCACGATCATGGACAACGTTAAGGACGTACAAAGGTTGACAGGGCGAATAGCTGCCTTAAGAAGGTTCATCTCGAGGTTTTCAGATCGAAGCCACAGGTTCTTCTCGCTGCTCAAAAAGAAGAACAATTTTGCTTGGACCCTGGAATGCCAACATGCGTTGGAATAATTGAAGCGGTAACTCTCGAACCCACCATTGCTTCATACTCCAAAAGCAGACGAACAACTCTACTTGTAATTATCAGTCTCGAAAGTCACGGTAAGTGGTGTCCTAGTTCGAGAAGATCAAGGTAAGAAATTTCCCGTTTATTATGTAAGTCTAAATTTAGGCGAGGTCGAAACCCGATACCTGATACCCACACTTAGAAAAATTGGCACTTTCTCTAATAAGCGCCTCTAGGAAACTAAAACCGTATTTTCAGTGTCACTCAATATGTGTGGTGACCACTTATCCTCTTTCTAATGTTTTTCATAAGCCCGAACTTTTGGGCCGATTGGTCAAATGGGCCATCGAACTCAGTGGGTACGATATCAAGTATCAACCCCGAACGACCATCAAGTTTCAAATCTTAGCAGACTTCGTGGCCGACTTCATGCCATCCCTCGTATCCGAGGTCGAAAAGGAAATTTTATTAAAATTGAGTACATCATCGGGGGTGTGGACCCTTTTCACAGACGACACTTCGAATGTGAAGGGGTCCGGGCTAGGCATCGTTTTGAAGCCTCCCACATGCAATACAATTAGGCAATCTATCAACACTTCTAAGTTGACTAATGATGCGAGACTAAATTGCATAGCTTAACATGTGATATACCTTACATTTTATGCGCATTAATGATAAAAATACACTTGTTATGTGCTTAATGGAGTTTATTTTATGTGTAGGTGAATTGGAGATGGAAACGGAGCTAAAGGGATGCAAATACGTCGAAAATACGCAAAAGGAGACGCCCGGGCGATAGCCAGGCGTTTGCCCCCTAAAGCCTGGCACCCCTGGCGTTAGGGGGGCGTTTTCCCCATAAAGTCTGGTACCCCCTGGAGTTAGGGGGGCATTAGGGGGGCGTTAGAGCCCAAACGCCCGGGGTCCCCAGTTTCGCCCAAGTCCGAGTTTGACGAGTTAAGTGTTTCCCGGTTGAAATAGAAGTCTCCTACACGGTTAGGGTTCACCCTAAACCTATAAATAGACTCCTAAAACACAATTAAAGGGGGATTTTCGTGGATCAAAGTAGAGAAGGAGAAAATTCCATTGAAGTGCAAGAACATTGATTTCTACATCTAGTATTTCTTACTTTATATTTCAATTATGCAATTTCTTGTAGTTTTGTTTCTTCTAAACATGAGTAGCTAAGTTTTTAATCTAGGGTTTTGGTAGAACCCGTTGGGGATGAATTTCTTGTGATATTAATATATTTTGATTGATTATTCTCTATTTGTTCAACTACGTTCTTATTGTAGTTAATTGAATGGCCATCAATTAGCTGTGCCTATTTAGTATGTATCTACTTGAGAGAGAGTGCATATTTAGGTAATTGTTTGAACAACACCACTCCCAGAGTATAGACGAAAGTCATAACCGAGGGTTTAGAGGTTGGATTAGAGATAACGATACCTCGGGTGCAATCTAAAGTGAACTGTAATGAAATCTAGCTAGCGTAACTTGAGAGAGTGCGTCTAGTAAATTATCATAATTAATTGAGAGAGATTTATGGTAGATAGAGAGTTCATGATTGATTGAGACGATTAGTTAAGCTATAAGAAGTATCCGAGAAAGGATTCACCAACGGGGGAAACCATAACCTTAGACCTTTATTATCATTGTTTACATTAAATTGTTAGTCAATTACTAGTTTATTATTTTGTTAGTAGAATTAGATAAAAAACACAAATTGATATTCAAAAGTCTTGAGAAAATTGATTAGACACTAGTTTAGTATTTTATAGACTCAATTGATACGTTCAATTCTCCGTGGGATCGAATTTGGGCTTAATACCCCAGATTATATTTGCAGCGCCCGTTTATTCTTTTTATAAGACATAGTTGAGCGTGATCAACTAACAATGAGGCCAAGTACGAAGCTATGATTGCAGGTCTCGGATTGGCTAAAATCTTGGGAGCGGAGGTCATCGAGGCCAAACACGACTCCCTGCTGGTGGTAAACCAAGTCAACAGAACCTTCGAGGTTCAAGAGGATCGAATGCAGAGGTACTTGGATTAACTGCAAGTAACATTACATCGATTTAAAGAGTGGACCTTACAACATGTACCTCGAGAACAAAACAGTGAGGATGAAGACCTTGATAATTTGGGGTCATCGATCGAAGACGACGAAATAAGCTCGGGGACTATCGTACAACTTTCGAAGTCAGTAATCGAAGAAGTCCATGCCAAAATAAATTCCATGAGCCTAACCTGGTATTGGAGGAATACATATATTGACTACTTGAAAAATGGGAAACTCCCGTCGGACTCTAAGGAATTGAGAACTCTGCGAACGAAAGTTGCACGATTCACTCTGGCTGAAGATGGAAATTTATACAGAAGGATGTTCGATGGACCGTTGGCAGTGTGTTTGGGGCCAGGAGACACCGATTACGTCCTGCGAGAAATTCACGAGGGTACTTGTGGAAACCATTCCGGTGTCGAATCGTTGGTTCATAAAATCATCAGAGCAGGATATTATTGGTCCAATATGGAAAAGACACTAAGGAATTCATTCAAAAATGCGACAAGTGCCAATGGCATGCACCGATGATCCATTATCTCGGAGAGCAACTTCATTCAGTCTTATCCCCACGGCCGTTCATGAAATGAGGAATGGACATCGTCGACCCTCTACCGTCGGCCCCAGGTAAAGCTTAATTCATTTTATTTATGACTAACTATTTCTCCAAATGGGTTGAAGCACAGGCCTTCGAAAAAGTCAGAGAAAAAAAAGTTATAGACTTTATCTGGGATCATATCATATGTCGATTCGGGATACCTACCGAAATCGTATGCGACAATGGAAAAAAATTCATCGGCAGCAAAATAACAAAGTTTCTCGAAGATCACAAAATAAAAAGGATCTTATCGACACCATATCATCCTAGTGGGAATAGACAGGCCGATCGACAAAAAAGACCATCATTCAGAATTTAAAGAAAAGATTAAACGACGCCAAGGGAAAATGGAGAGAAATTTTGCCCGAAGTCCTTTGGGCATATCGAACAACGTCAAAATCCATTACGAAGGCAACACCATTCTCCTTAGTATATGTCGCCGAAGCCCTGATCCCAGTCGAAGTCGGGGAACCCAATACTAGTTTTCAGCACACAACGGAAGAGTCAAATCACGAGGCTATGAATACGAGCCTCGAGCTACTAGATGAAAAATAGGAAGCCACCCTCATTCGAATGGCCGCACAAAAACAACGAATCAAAAGGTATTATAATCGAAGGACCAACCTTCGTCACTTTAGAATCGGGGACTTAGTTATGAGAAAAGTCACCCTCAACACTCGAGACCCAATGAAGGGAAACTTGGCCTAAATTGGTAAGGACCGTATCAAGTCCTCGACATCGTCGGAAAATGATCCAACAAGCTTGGCATGATGAACAACGAACAATTGCCAAATAATTGGAACATATCACTCCTCAAACAATATTATTGTTGAGGTATGACCTTCTCCTTTTTTATTTACATTTTATACTAACTTATTTCAGGTGTTCGAGCGAAGGCATCGAAGTTCTCTCCAAGCATGAAGTCCTTAGGTCTTAAAGCACGTGTTGCACTCTTTTTTCCCTTCGACCGATTTTTATCCCAAATGGATTTTTCCGGCAAGGTTTTTAACGAGGTAACCATTTGTTCGTGCTAACTTAGAGTATCCGAGGCTTCTTTACAATCAACCTCAAATACTGGGGGGCATCACCCTCGGGTTTTATGTTTTCAAGGAAAATACTTCATGTCAACATGGTCTCAATAGGAGAATTTTGTAAAGGACCAAACGGTCGAATGAACCGTGTCCATGTAGATTCATTTAGCCATAGTGGCAAAATATGTACTCATGTATGAATGATGCGATACTAAATTGCATAGTTTAACATGTGATATACCTTATATTTGAGGTGCATTAATGATAAAAATACACTTGTTATGTGCTTAATGGAGTTTATTTCATGTGTAAGTGAATTGGAGATGGAAACNGAGCTAAAGGGATGCAAATACGTCGAAAATACGCAAAAGGAGACACCCGGGTGATAGCCGGGCGTTTGCCCCCTAAAGCCGGGAACCCCCTGGCGTTAGGGGGGCGTTAGGGCCCAAACACCAGGCCTGCACTGGCCTTAAGGGGTCGTTTGGCCCCAAACGCCCGGTGTCCCAGTTTTGGCCAAATTCGAGTTTTGACGAGTTTAAGTGTTTCCCGGTTGAAATAGAAGTCTCCTACACGG